>JAYKAV010000078.1:1677883-1705383 GCA_035582835.1 Phoebastria nigripes | reverse complement strand
ATGAGAAAGAGTCTGTATTTTTAGCAGAAGAAAGTACTTGAATTTTTATTTGTCATTTCCCTGGTAGTTGTCATTTCCCTGGTAGTTTTCATTTATACACTCAACCCCCCTGTATGTCTTCAAGGTATTGACATGCTGCAAAATTAAAATCAACACAAGTGATTATTTAGATTAGACTGTTTTATTCTAACCAAAACTTTCTAATGCTTATTATAAGTTTCAAGTATGTGTTGTCAGGACGGGTCCTTAGGTGACACACACCTTGCTGCACAGAATTGGTGGGACTGCGCTACCAAACGTTTGTCCTGCCTTGTAACAAACTTAGTTTTGCAAGATTTTGCAGCAGTCAGGATGTAGTTCACGCTGCAAGAACTGGAAATTTAATTTGCCTGCATGCATTGTGTTTGAGCCTCCAGAAGCTTGAGCATTGGGACTAGAAAAGATGTGTCAGTTTTGCTCCGTATTAAATATGTTGTCTTTCCATTTGCAGTGCCATAACCATGCAAAGAGGTAGAGAACATTTGCCCACGATTGTCTGTGGTTAGTTCCTCCAGTGCAAATATTGAATTCTTGTTTCTTAATTTTTACAGGTATTGTAGCAGATTGACAAATAGGCATACTTCTGCTAATAATGATAGGTAAGGAAATTTTAATTGAGTCATAGAAAGAGAAATTTTTGAAATTTAAGTAACAGGAGCAGAACTTTAATTGTAAAAATTATGTCATCATAGTAAGAAATGTAAATAACAGCGTGCGATCTTCTACCCTAATAAAATGAATGGATAAGCGTTGCATTTTAAACAGCAAACATTCTATTTGTCATTTTTTTCATGAATAGATATATTTTAGTGAATGACTTCATATAACAGATATACCTGCAAAAAATGTAAGATCTCTGAAGGACCTGACAAACAAGGAAATGGTGACGTTCTCTCTATTTAATCCACTGGGGTTTGACTGTTCAGTTCTGAGTTACAAAGAGGGTTAATTACCTATTATTTTTATCTGAAGTGATATCCAAATGTTCGGGTTGATAATTCATCACCCTCTAACAAATACATTATTTACATTGAGGTAACAAGGATAAATAACATGCAAGATGCACACACAATCAAAAGTGTGACCTTTCTTTTTCTGCTCTCTACACTGATATTGCTAAGGTAGTATCAGGAAGATGCGTTTGGGTCACCTAATTCTAATTTGGTGTCTGGACCGAATCGGCTGTTCCCCACCACAGAAGGCACTGGGGTGGCATCTTCCAGTTCAGTATACGTGGCACGTAGGCCTGAACTGGAAGGTTTGGTCCTGGAAAGTAAATCTTTCCTCCACTGAAGCCAATGGGAATGTCGTCACTGACTTCACGGGAACAACCTGCCATCGTGGATCTTAGATAATTTCTGAATTGTTTGAAACTCAGGGGAAAAGGCTGACACACGCTTTTCCAGTCTGGACCTGGGCTGAGTCATGAGGAGAGACGCAGCCCTAAAAAGCAGAGATTTGCTATAATTTTTCACCTGAGTTGTCATTATTGTCATTAATCTCATTTTAGTGAAGATGAGGTCTTTTTGTACTCCATCTTCTTTCACCCCTTTTCTTAATATATTTCTACTTTGCAGAAACTGTATTTTTCAAAATACACTAATTGATAGCACGGGGGAAAGGAGAGCTCTGCTTTCGTACTTCCTTATAGGCAGTTTTACGAGATAGCCATATACGTATTTAGCATCACTACCCATGCTATTCTTTGTTACCTGCTAAGCAGAACATGTTATTTTTCCAGCAACATATGAAGCAGGCAAATGGCTGCTCATCATCTTTTTTTCAAGAATCTTGTACATACAATTCTTGCCTGGCTAATAGCTCCTTCTATTGTCCATGATTTATCATTGTCAGGATTCTTCACATTTCCTCCTTATCTGTTTTGCTGGAAATCTGTCCATTTTAAAAGGAGAGCCTGGATTTAATTAGCCTATGCAGCATATTCTCATGTAGGCTAAAGCATGTATTGTTTTGGAACGTATAAGTGTATAACTTTCAGTGGTATGTTTTTGCTCCAAATCTTTCTTTTTCTCTCGCTCTTTTTTTAACTCTTCTAAACCACTATAAAGTAAGTATCAAAGGTATCCTGGGTAATTAGCCATTACAGTACTGTCACAGAGGCTTCTGCAGTCAATACAGAGATAATTTGGGCAATGGTGAATGACAGCGTTGTCCAGACTTTTGGGATAATCAAGGACACATCCAGCTGTACCAGACACCTGTCAGACCCATGAATCATTTCAAGTAGCTTTGCAATAGCCAGGCAACTCGAGCAAAGATAAACATTCCAGCAGCACACAGCCACGGGAAAAATACTGCTCCTACCAGAAACACTTAACTGCTCAATGCTGCAGGCCTATCGTTCAAAGCAGAAGAGGTACCACACACGTTTTTCTGATTTTGGAGGGGGCACACATTTGTAACACTATCTATTGTAGTAAGAAGATGACTGAAATAGCATACGCTATAGTATGCACACACATATTCATTAGAATTACTGGAGCAAAAAGAACAAGGGGAAAAGTTATACAAAAACCCCAGAGAATGAAGTAATCTTGCTAAATGCAGTGTGACCCCTTTCAAATAAGTGTCTTTGTACTGTTCACATTGGCCTGAATTTACTAGTTGCGTATTTTCTAGTTTTTGCATACTTACGGTGAGACTGTTATTCACTCTAAATGTGCAGCAAGATTAATAAGGAGCTAGAAAACTCCCTTGTACTTCCCTGTTGCTGTCACCTTATTGATGTGCTTGCACTGGAGAGTTGAAAGAAAACAAACCCAGGGCTGCACTTTGATGTCCTGGGGAAGACCTGTGGGCAAAGTCTGGAGGTGTGGGTTTTGGGCTTTGCTGTGTCACTATCACCTGCCTGGCTGTGGGCAAGTTTCCTCCAGTCTCTGAGGTTTGGATTCCCCATCTAATTAGGCAGTCCTTCTTTGCAAAGCACACTGACATCTATCTGTTGGATTAAGTTATTCTCACTGCTTTGCAGGTGGGTGGGGGTTGCTGCTTTGTCTAACATGTCGGCTCGCAAGGATGAGTTAAGATGAAGGGAAAACAGCTGGTGGCATGAGGTGAGCCAGCTTCCCTTCCCTGCTTGAGGTGACCACGGATTATGGAAGCGAGCAAGGACTAGCCCAACTCGGATTCAGACAGGGTAGTTTTTGCTGCACTCTGCAGGCAGTGAAACTGTGTGGAATTGCTCCTAATAATTCCATAAAAATGCTATAATTATACCATACTGTAAAGGAGATGTCTGAACAACTGTGAGGTATCTGTCATACAAATATCTGCTATAGACTTCTTTGAAATGCTATTCTTTACACTGGCGTTGAAACTGTTTGTGTTTTCTTTTCTATCTTTTGTATGGCAGTGGATGGGAAAGAGTGCTATTAAGACCTCAGGGTAGCAACTGAAAAGCTTTGTTAAGCTCCATCCGAGAGTCTAAGAGCAAAGCAGCGCTGGCGGAGAGGACTCCTGATGGCTGTCACCAGTGAGCGGAGGGGTGGCATGGGAGGAGGAGCTGGGCTGGGAGGCGCTGAAAGCAGTCGGTGATCTGGCAGAATGCAGAGATTGATTTGCTGCGAGTGGTGCGGATGCAGCAATTGCTTTTGGAAAGCAAGGGGAAGAATTACTGGTGAGACATCAGAGGTTGTGACTGACAGATTGGTAGCTTTCCAGTGACAGACTAAGGGTCGTTGAAGTATTTGGGGAGAAAGAGTGAGCCCACCACAGAGAAAATGCCATGCGTTGAGGTTGCTTCTCATTATGAAGATGAAGAATTGCATCGTGAAAAGTTGACAGAGATGTTGACAAACTGTTGCTGCGTCCTCTAAACTTGCATTTGCCTTTGTCCCCTGCTTTGGCCTTTTTCTCTCCCACCATTCCCAGCTGCCGCTGCAGTTCAGTGCCACCGTCACTTAGCTCTGAAGTCTGGGTAATTTAGGAACCCGTGCTCCTTCCTTAGCGACGAAGGTCTTCCTCTCGTTTCCATACACAGGTATATTTCTTTGTTGTGATACTGAGTGTGGTAGATTGCCAACTTCTAGAAATCCTTGTTTGTAGAGGATACTCATTCAGGGCAATCAGGTACGCTTTAAAAAATCAGCGTACTTGAGCCCGTGTACTCCCACTTGATTTCTGAGTTCTCCTGGCATCAACTACCTGCTGGTAGTTCTGTACTGACCTACAGTGTATATAACTCCAGTTCCTAATCCATAATGCATTGCCCATGCTGCTTTGATATAACGTTGGTTCTTTCATAAGTTTTTGCCTTGGTGATTAAATGCTCAAACACACACACAAAAAAATCAGATTCAGTTTTCCTTTTGTGGCATGGTGCTTTCTCAGGTTTGCAATTCTGTGTGCCAGTGGAAAATGACGTAGCTGTTAGCGATTGCAGCATCCCTCCAGTTGTGTTGGCTCCTTAATGTCACCATTTGCATTGCTAAATAATTTGATCACTGATAAGAGGGAGTACTTATTGACTGGAAAAAGCAGCAATAACACCCCACCACCACTATATCTATTTGTTTTGTAGGTTATTTCTGTTATTTCAATTTCCCGAGTTTACGTTTAGAAAGACGCTGTTGAGTTCAAATAGCTAGTTGAGGATTTGATTTATTGTGAAATTCTTTTTAGCATCTCATAGTAGCAATCTCTTCAGATTGTCACCTCCCCTGTCATCCTCAAGCTTTCTTTCAGTATCTTTATGGAACTGTTCAGACCTTTTTTTGCTTTAAAATAATCTCTAGCTGGTTAATTGCAATTCATTTTCCCTGCGATATTCTTCAAGTGTTTGCAGCTTCTGCAGACTCCAGAACCAGAATTCTCCCTGCAGCCAAAAGCCCTGAGCATGTTCATTATTTCTGTGCTGAAAGCACTTCGCTAATTTTGCCATGTTGCAGCAGGGAACCTTTAACTTTGCTTTTATACCTGGCTTTGCACAGTTGTGTTCATTCATAAATGTGAAAACTCACTTCTCTTACTTCCTAAACCATACATATAATTCTTCCAGTGGAAACCCTGTGCAACCTGTCTGGTTATTTTTAGCTCTTTATGCAAATCACCTCTCTTAAATACACTACTATCATACGATAGGTTCTCTAGGGCTGTTACTGTTCTCTACTCTTGTGGTTTGATTTCAAGCAGGATTACTTCAAGTCAATGGGTCAGACTCTTTGGACTGGCGGAGCCCTGTCACGTACAAATAGCAATGGTCTTGAGGAACTCACTGCCACAGGATATCCTGGAGGCCAAAATTATAAATTAAAAGGGATTAGACAAATTCATAGATATTGAGCAATTTGGTAATTATTAAATGAAGTGATCCAGAGAAAACATTCAATACAGCGAGTCCATAAACAGCTGATTACTGGAAACTAGGTTAATATAGCTGAGGAAAAATGACTCTACGTGTATCTTATATTTTATACTCTCTTCCTAAAGAACCAGAGCTGTTGGAAAGGAAGTACAGATACAGGTGGACAGCTGTCCTAACCCAGTTTATACTTTCAGGCAATGCTTGTGGCCTTTGGATTCTTGTAAGATCATTTTCAGAAAAAGGCTAAACAAAGACACATTAAATCTGACCCAAAGTATCCTAAAATTAGAAGAGTTGCTACAGCAATATGTCTTGTCTGAGCATGGGCAGCTGAGTTACTGCATCTGCAGCCACAGAGGAGTCTCGATAACAGAAACCCTCCCCCAGTCATTATGTGATCTCCCATCAGGAACAGGTCCCCAGGCAATGAGAGACTATGCCTCCTTAGAGTCATAGTAATCTCTAACCCATCAGCACATGGGAAGAATCTGGCCCTGCACCTTTAGCTCGCTTAAATCACCTAAAGACTTAACTATCTACTATTGCTTTTTCATAATCCGCTTTAATTGTCATTGATTTGTATGTTCGGAAGGTGCCCTGAGCTGACCGAAGTGTTTCTTGTGTGTTTGCAGCTGACTGCCTGCTCTGCAGTCCTCGAACCGCTCTATTCAGGGTCCCAGCTGAAAGCTTTTCCTGGGCAACACCTCTGTGTTTTCCAGGCAGGGTTTTGCTTGCGATGCAAGGATTACACGAGGCAGGTCCCTTCTGTACGTGGGTTTGGCTGTCATGTTGTTATCCTCTTCCTAGCTTCCATTCTCCAAGGTCATCCACGTTTATAAAAACGAATGAACATATTTTAACAAGATGAACTGGCAAACAGTTATTTAATCAATTATGCAGGAGCAGATTTATTACTGAGAACAATCTGGATAACTACATCCCACAAAAATCACATTTAACCAAAAGGACGTACAACTTAGTTATACAAAAAGAAATAGTGTTTAATTGCTTGAACTCTGTGAGGAGACTACTCCAGTGGAGACTCCAATGCGATCAAGAAACGATTTAACACATGCAAATATATTTCATGTTCTACAGCTTGAAACTTTCCATTTTAATTTACAATTAATCTGCTGGGCACTTGAATAATACACAATTTGATGTTTAAGAAGAAAGTTGCTGCGTTTGAAACATTATTGGTACTTTGATTTAATATACAAGTTAAGTTAACTGGACAAAATTTCCATGCAAATAAAGGACGGATCAGAAGGACAGCAAGGTTGGTTCCTTCTAAGTGTCACGTGTCATGGTGACTGGGCATATATTGGGCTGATTGAGCATACTTCCACCACCCTGGAAGTTGTCATTGTCCCTGCTAGATCTTTAGTAAGGACAAAGCCTTGCACAACACAGGCAGCCCGCAGCAGAGCTGTAAACGAGACAAGAGGATGGGTAGTTTAGTTGTGTGAAATGGTTAGGATTCAGTTTGAGTAAGCTGAGGCACTACTGGGCATTTTGATGAGACTGGCTCGTCTTGATTGCCTACAGATGCCCCCGTGCCACCCCTGTGGTCACAGACAGACAATTCACTGGTCAGGGCAGCTGTGAAGGGATCAGCTGGTTTGTGTCTCCATGAGCAGAGCCTGGTTTGAAACATGAGTCAGAGGTTTGAGAGCAGATAACAAATACATCAGTAAGCAGGACCAAAGGTAACTCGCATCTCAAGAGGGAGCGTGACTGCCACAGGCACCTCCTACTGAAAAATACAGCTGGGACAGCTTAGGTGTCTGGCACATCATCTTCTGTAGTAGCAGAAAAACTCAGTAGATATTTCAGATTACTTACTTGAGTCCGCAGCAAATATTAATTAATGCAGCTTGATCTTATTCCTGCCAGTAATGGCAACATAACAAAAGAAGGGAAACACTAAGAACAGGGAAAATTTAATGAAATTTTCTGAGTACCTATCTCTTAAACAAAAATCATAGTTACTCTTATGATGAAGAAATCAAAAGCACACGTACAGAATATACAATGTCTGGTTAGATAGTAGAAAAAGATCTTGTATTTCATTTGTACAGAGAAAATTTAAATATTAGGGGAAAAAAATTTACAGCTCCAGACACAGAAAAACAGTAGACATGGCTGTGTAGGAGTTTTTCTCGGGAGAAGATTTCTGAAAAAGGAGAGATAAACATCTCTCAGGGATGATCAAAAGCAGTAACTTCCAACATTTTGCAATTTTTACAAGTCTTCATCACCTGGTAGAAGTATGGACCCTCATGGAGTGAATATAGCTTACTGATAAAATAGCTTGCTTGTCTTTGCTGCCTCTTACAGGCCTTTAAATAAGTCTCTGGATTCTCAGGGGTCACCAGTACAGAAGCGGTTTAGACACAGTTGTAGCTAAATGTGGTATGGCCTCAGTGCAGGGGAGTGGGATTAGGGGAATGCTTTAAGCCTCTCCCATGTATGTAATTTTATAACTGAACTCTGTTGCATCTACTTAGCAGCACTAAATGCTGGCAGCAGCAGCAACAAAATCCTACCAAACTCGTGTGGTCCAAATCCTCGTTGCTATAGGAAATCCTGCAGGAAATGTTAAGGAGAGGGAAACTCCACACTGGAGCTTTGGAGACTTCTCACAGTGTTGTAAACTGGGAGACTCAGCAGGTGGAAAGTTCTTCCTTTTCAATACCTTTCAGGTTGAGGTTTGTGGGAGGTCTCCAGAAGGGAAAAAGAGGATGGCAGAGGCTGCTTACACTGCTTTTATTTTCACATGAAATGCTAAAAGGATAGGGTTTGCAATGTCATGACTTTATGCCTCAGACACTTACCTACACTTTTGCATTCCGCTTTGAAACATAATGGTGATGTACAAAGGCAAATCCATAAACTTAGCAGATAGAGCTGTCCGAGAACTGGAAAAATGTTGCTTAAAACCATCCCTTTTTTTTGTCCAAAGATGCAATCAACATTTTTTTAACATCTCTAATAGTGACTTAGTGGACCTCAAAAGCACTAGTCCAATGAACCTAAGGAAAAGAAATTACCTTGCAGAGCGTTTTCTGTGATTATTTAATCAAAGTAGTGCTATGGCTGTGGTGTAAGCCCAAAAAGTTTGACAATTCAGAGCTGTTGTTCAGATCTATAATAATTATAATAGATTGACATTGTCATCCTTTCATAGCTTGCCAGGACAAATAACTCAGACTTCCTTAGGAGGAACTAAGTAGTCACAGCTAATCCTCAGCTTGTAAAGCATTTGAAAAAAGTGTCTATATCTATCTTTTGTTCTCTCCCTTTTTTTTTTAATTTTAATAAATTTGTTTTGGTAATATAGGTAGTGTTATCTCTACAGGCCAAACTGGACACGTGACTCAAAGTTACCTCATGGGCTTTAACTAAGTTGTACTGGCTTGGATCAGGCTAAGATGGGTTCTAGTTACCCATGTCCCACAGCAAGGCTTGCAATGCCTACTAGAACTATCATAAAAGATGTAGATTCCCAAATTTCATTAATTTGCTAGATAATAAAGTACTTCAAGTGCAGTGTCAAATCATGCCAATATCACCTGACCCTTCTCCACTGAGATGAGTTGAAAGTTACTATTTATCTATTGCTCCAATAGGTAGGGTAGGGGCAGGGGACCCAAACAAAAAAACAAAAACAAAAACCCCCCAAACAATCCAAAACACCACCACCAGCACAAAATAGGTACCTCAACTTTTAAGCTCAGCTCCCCTTAAGTCCTGGGGCACTGTTTGTGGGTGAAATAGAGGGTTTCCCTTGTAGCCAGGAAAGTAAGAATCATTTCAAAGAATCTCTTTGAAGAAATTGCCAATCAATTACAGAAAATAAATAGCGTTTATTTAACTAGGGCACAACAGGAGCTCCATGTGCACATTCAAAGGCAAGGTTTGGATCTTAATCTGCATTTGTCCATCAGTAGGGCACGGACAATACAGAACATTAATTGACTCTGAAGGAAGACTTACTGACTTTATATGCTGCTTTGGCACGCATTTTCGTAAGCCTTTATTCCCAATGTACCCCCTCCTGTGAACGTTACTGATAACACCCAACGAGAGATTGCATTTCTTTGAAATTTAATTGAGTTTTTGAATTCCTAAACATTTGTAGCATGCAAAACTCTCTCAATATGTTGTCGCCAGGTGATCATCTTCTCAGAACAGCAGTAACCCTTTTTCTGTCTGGAAAAGCCTGTTGCCTTTTACAGCATGCCATCAACTGGAATATAGAGTACCTGCAACAAATTATTTTGTGAATGAGCAACTAATCAAGAATTATTTCCTTATGTTATAGCACAATCACTTCTAATAATGAATATATTCAAGAAGACAGTTGTCTGTTTACAGATAATTCATGCACTGAAAAAGAGTTAAACCATATTTTTACAAAATATTAATATACTACAGCATCTGGCTTTGCTATGTTATTGCAATGTTTTGAATATAATTTATAGTTATGTGAAAAAATTACTTAGACAATATACTAATTCTAAATTCTATAGGCCTATTCTGTATCAGAGGAAGCATGTAAATGCTGCTTCCCCCCCCCGCCATACGGATGGAAATAGAGCTAGCCCCTCCCTGCTCTTTTTACTGTGAGCTAACGACCAAGCTAAGAAAAGCAGATGATAGAAGACCCTGTAGGAAAGATCTCTCACATCTTCAGGTTACAGGTCTCTGAGCGGGGGTCTGACATTTTCAAGACAGCCCTCTCCTCTCTTGGTGAGACTGTTTCTAGGCTGGTCTGCCAAGTCCCTCAAGTACAGCAAGCTTGGATCTTTCTTTCATGCAAAAATCATGTATGAGCCTGCTTTTTACAGAGGCATCCATGCTGAAATTCATGCGTGTGTGTCCCTGATTTACAAGTAAAGAATACGTTCACTTGTAAACATGTAGTTGTGCATTTGCATTTGTAAGAATCTGCCTCTATAGGTTTCACTTAGCATGGTGACTATTTTAAGCCGTCTATAATTAATCTGCCATGGAAATTAGTTGTTTATTTATTACGTAAGTATGCCTTTTATTAAAACTACTTTGTGAAAACCTAATTGCTGCTATAGTAATATAGCATAACAGTCCCTCACATAAATACATGATTATTATGTACAGTCACTTATCTGTGAACGAGCTCTGCTACTACTTTCCTTAATTAAGGATACAAAGGGCTCCTTCATCTTTGCATATTCCCTAGCTAGGACATTGATACTCATTATTTCCTAAGTCCAAACACTGAAACTGTGTCAAGAATGCATCTATCACCAGATGGGTACTTATAGTCAGCGGAATTTTCAACTGCATCAGCAAATTCAGCAATTTGCAATTTCTGTATATCTGACGTGTTTTTATTGGTGAAGATCACTTTCAAATACCAAGATCATGAGAATGATTCCTTAGTTAGTCTCCTCAGCAGTCGAATGTAATGACAGTAATTAACAGCCTGTGATTAGCAGCCACTCCAGAAAGTCTTTGAATGTTAATTTGCTTCAACTAATATGTAGCACTTCTGTGTAATGAGATCTATGCTATAGGTTCACAGTGAAAGCAAATTATTTTCCAGCATTTAATCATACAAATGATTCTCAGTTAATCACTTGAACAGTAAATCTCAATGTTCTAATAAGCGACATTTGTTTTTCTGTCATTTGATTTATTACAAATATAGGCGATGGTATGGTATATCAAGCACTGTTTCTTCCAAAAAGGTCATGAACACACTTAGGATATTTCTGTGGATCACATCGTAACCAAGGTGATCTCATTTTCTCTTTTCAAAGCAAGGTATCTTCAGCCTTCCCTTTATCCTCCTCTTTTCTTTTTGGTTCTTTATCCTCTTGTTTTCCTGGGGGTGCCTTTCCGTCTGGCACCCCAAGTGTCACCCCTGAACTGCGTTTCCTCCGTTTCACACTGTAGATTGCCAGGAAAACTAAACCAGTTGCACTTCAGTGCACTTGAAGAGGGTTGAAAGGAAGCAAGATGGAATAAGCTCGTGTTGCCAGTGGACAGGAGAGACCGTGAGAAAACCACAGCAGCATTAGGAAGTACCCACGTGAATTGCTGCATTACTTTTTGTGTTTTACATCTGTAAAGGCTAACTATACTCTTTGCTGTTAAGAATGACCAAATTATGCTCTAGGTGGAGGAGTCAAACACGTTAGAAAAAAGAATGTTTATTACATGAGTGTAAACTTGAGAGAAAATGCTTTTTCCGTTCTTCCAGCTATTTGGGCAAATATGCATTGTGAGCAGTGATACTACAGATTGCTTTCCTCCAAGACTGTGCTTAGAAATCCATGAGAAGAAGTATTTCACAGCAAGACTGCACAGCCTTCCTGGTGCTATGAGATGCACGCAAAAAGTCTTTAGACAGCTGAGTACTGCAGAAGATACCTGCATCCCTCAGAGAGACAGTCAAAGCGAAGGGAGCTCCAACAGCAGGACAGAGGTAGGAGGTGGCAATGTCCATCTGATTCAGTGGCATGAGCTCTGGGACTCCCATGGGCTGTTTGCTTTCTCCTTCTAGAAACCTATACTGACCAGAGCCCTCTGCATCAGCATAGTTCTGCTGTGGGCCCTAAGGCAATACCCTCCGCAGTGCACTCCTCAGCCGTTCTATCTTCTAGTTCAGTTCACAGTTGGGAGAAAAAAATAGAAGTAGATAATTTGAGAGAGGTGTTTTGGGTTTATTTTTAATCTACTTTTTAAAATTCAAGTTTTTAATATGTAAACACATGCTGGTTTGTCCCTCCCCATTCTGGATACTGTCTCTTCCTAGCAACCTTGCTCTATTATTCAGATCTTTTGCGTGACAGGAACACCAGTAGCTTCACTTTGAAGTACTGCAGCAAAATTCAGTCCTGGAGTGAGCATAATAAACAACACCCTTAGCTGGAGTCAAGGCATGCAATAGCCCTAAATGCCTTAAGAAATCTCCCCAATTTATTGCAATTTGGCTATGGGACCAAATTTTACCCCTTGGAACTGAGATCTAAAAGCAAAGCATATGGTAACAACGTAGTCTCTTTTATTACTCCAAACACCCTTGGCATTGCACGGGAAACTTCAGTTGACACTTTGTGCAGTGTCTGACGCCCTGTTCGGGAACGGGGCGAGCGGAGCGCCCACATCTAATTCTGCAAGCTGGTGCCTGCCAGTAGGGACAGGTTTGTTGCTTTTTTTAGCATCGTTCACTCAGCACAAGAAAGAGGGGATTTTGAAAGTCAGCATTCCCACGGATAGGTAAAATGAAGGGGAATGGATTCTAATCCAATTGTAAATGCTCTGTTTTTAAAACACTTCTTGTCAATAAATCCTTCCGTTAACAGACACGCTGGCAGCCCACAGCACGGTCAATCAGGGGCCCAGCTCCAATTGTGATACCATATTTCTATCGTTCAACGTACAAAAATTTGTATAAAGTTATACATTGAATTGGCTGATTTAAAAATGCRTTCAGTCTTCAGGAGCTTGTTTTGGTAGAAATACCGAGAATTTCCCAGACTGTGGTATGTTTTCACCGTTCTGCCTTTTGTGTTGAGCTTAACACCCAAAAGAGGACCTATTCAGAAACCTACCTAGAGGCTGAGCAGAGGGTTGAGAGCGGGAGATCTTGAGCCACAATTACGTTTTTGCAGCTGAGTTGCTGTGGGGGCTTAAGCAAGTCATTTTCCAGTCATACAGTGAAGGAAATAATGCTCCTCCACCCCAGGGATGAATAATGTTGGTTAATAATTAGTTAATATTTTTAGACATTTGGAATTGCCTATAAAGATGTAAGTACAATCCTTTTTCTCACTGTATTGCATCTATCATTATGAAGTCAGTCATAGGAGCTGAGCTGGATTCCCTTTCTAACAAATTTTACCTTGTATTTTTGGTCACTATCCAATTTTCTTCTAACTGCTGTCAGTCACATGCAGGTAAGGGGGTAAGCTTTCTATTACTTTGCTGCCCCTCCAGCCCTGAATCTCCTTCCATTTTTCTAATTTTGGCCCTATGCAGACTATTATGTCCTCTCTGGATATTGAAAACTGGTACCATGTATAGTTTATTAAGCTAAGTTCTAAATCTGCTGGCCCACATTCAGGTTACTCAAGATTAAATATAACTCTCTTTGAAAAACAAAAACCAGTTTTTGAAATAGTTTAGCCAGTACACTTTTCATTTGTTTCTTCTTTTAATTTATTTCTTCTGTTCATAATCTTTCTATTACAAGCATGCAGCTCCATCCACTTGTAGCAGCATTCCTCCAACGCTATCATGAGATTCACTAGTGATGTTCTGTAAATGCCAGCCAAAATCTATCTGCAAGAACATCTGCTCAACAGTGCAAAACTGATGTAATTACCAACCATCATCTTTTATTCTCCTGCTGGGGTAACTGCTCCAAAGCATGACTTTTTGCCCTGAGCTAACAAGATTCAGAAACTTGCTGTTAGGTACAAATCCTGCCACAGAAAACTAACACGACTTATATACAAATTCTAGCAGAATCTTTCAGCTACAAGAGGAAACAAATACCCAAGTGGCACGGGTCTTGTGGAAATATTTAAAATTTTCTATGTTCTTATTTGCTGCTTCTGCTTCATACATTGTTGCACCATGGGATTATTTTTAATGGTTGGCAATGACCATACAAAAGAATTCTTTTCAAAAAACATATAAATATATATAATAGGGAAAAGGATGTTGCAGATGCTCAAATTTGACTGTAATTAAATTATAACGGGTTGTCGTATATGTGTGTGTAAACATGATAGATACTAGGAGATGGATATTCTGTGCATATAGATATGCACAATAAGGCTAGACCGTATTTGCTTGTAGGAAAAACACAAATTCACACACTTTATGGTACTACTGGCAGATACATGTTGCAGAAACCTTCAATAGATAGCCTATACCTTTCAGCAACTTTTTTTCTGACTATGTACTGATATATTCCTCTCTGGGAATTGTTTCCAACATTGCAAACCTCCAAGAGCTTTCAATTGATTACAATTTTCTCTCTCAGCAACCTGATAAAGAAATGCTTCCATTTTCCTTGTACTGTAGAACTGACTTCCAGCAGGGCCCCTSGTGGCAGGTTTCACACCCGGTGTCTCTGGTTGACTCTTCAGTCATTGAAGGTGTAACGTGCATCCAAAGCGTAAAACTCTAACCACCTCAGGGCAGCAAAGGTTATAATTGCAGGGTCATACGTTTCTCAGACAACATTGGTTTCCCCTCATTCCTGGGGAAGGGAGCTCTCCTTCCGGAGCTGGATGAGCTCTACCTCAAGATCACATTGGGAAGAGTATGCAATTTTGATTGCACCTGCATAACCTTGTATCTTAGGTGATCGGGGAAAATCACCTAACCCACAGTTTTCCAGTCATACTGTTTAAAAAAGCAGAGAAACCCGGATTGCTGAAATAAAATCAGAAAGACCCCACCAAACCAATAATATTTGATGTGCAAATGCAACACAGACAGGATGAGGCTTCCATTGTATTTCTAAGTAAATACATTTACAAACCATAACTAAACTTCTGGCAGAGCACCCTGTCAGCATTGCCTGCCTAAAAATACATGCCTCTGGGACTCACGGCAGGAGCTCCCTGTTCAGCAACCTCTCTGCTTCTGCATTTCTATGGCTTCCAGGCCTGTATTCTGGTTCCTAGAGATTTTGATCATCCCTTAGATCCTTGGTGGGATGATTTCTGCGTAGCTGAAGCAGGCAGGGCTGTGCTAAAATGGGCTGTTTTCATAGCCAGATTTAGCAGTGTCCCCGACACAGAGGTATGGATTCCTTCTTGGAGATAGCACAGGCAGCTGAATATTGGCATTAAGTGGCATTGCTTGTGATATAAATATATTTCCAAGCAGAATAGTGGGTTTTGCACGTTCTCTGCTATACTCCGATCTTGAGTTACTCTTAATCAACGCATTCTGAGCATTGAGGTCAGCAGGGCTACGCTGTGCTGCACCAGCAAAGAACTTCAGTCAGCCTTGGTGACTTAATTAAATACTTCAAAAAGATCTGCCGTGGCACTTATTCACCTCTTCACACAGTTGCCCCAGACTTTTTGTTAAACCTGTTGATGTTTTTATTTCTTTGGACAGCCTTCCTATTGCTACATGTCTGCACTTTATCATCTGAGGGAAGAAGCAATTGCAATGACAGAACTAGACCTTGTTATGCTATGAGTAATATTACACACAGTCCAGCACTTCTGGAGGGAATCTTGAACACTGGTGCTTTATATACATGATAAACAAGGTGAATTTGGTTTGTATTTGAGATAATTTATGGTATAGGCTGCTTCATGTGTAGCTGCTGCTGTGCTGTTGTTTCATGCCAAGATTCATTACACATAATGGGTTGGCTAACATCTCTGGGACTTCTTAGAAGATGTGTTAAAGAGCCCTAAAATAAAAGTATGCAGATTAGAGCTTCCCATGTTTTTCGTAAATGTTTTAGACATTTGGAACGTGTCATTAAAATTGTAACAAAAGGAACAGAAGGAGAGCATAGTACTAAGTATTTTCTTCTTCCTACTCATTTTTTGGGTAATGAATTTTCTGCTTATTGAAGCATGTTTTGTCTGTTGTTCTTTGCCTGTTGATTAACAAAGGGCTAGAACAGATATCGTATCGCTCAGTAAAAGTGGTGTTGTGTAGCACTAAATACATATTCCATGTAATCCTGACTCCCTAAAATTTTTGTGGTTTGCGCTTGTGGAGAGAGAATATAAAATGGAGATAAAAGCCTATCGGATTAGAACGGTGTGCTTCTAGATCCACTTAGCACTTCTTTTGCAGAGGGATAAATGATAGGGGAAGGGTAAGCTGGGCGAGTCAGGCCATAGATACCAGTACCCTAGATAACACACAGTCCGGTTATAAAAAGTGAGCTAAATTCCCAGCTACAGTGCAGCTACAGGTCTAATATACATTACTGGTGAGACTTGCCTAGAGAGCAATTCTTAGTATTTCTGTGCATAGTTCGCTYAGAGGTTCACTCGTGTCAATTTTTGACCTCAGATACACAAGTACAAATCCACCAATAACACCAGTAAAACCCCATGGCCTTGCTTTGGAGTGACACTGTGCCAGTGAGAAGTGCGTATGGCGGCTAGCACCAATTCTTGCCTTTTCCCCTGCAGGGAACAGGCTGCACCATCCTGAAGGGATCTGACACAAAGCGGTGTGAAGGTGGTGGAGGAACAGGGAACTGGAGAAGAGGCTGCGGGCTGCCGGGACGCAGCAGCCCCTGCCGTCTGCATGGGGCCCTGGGAGAGCAGCGAGAGTCTGTCGGGGCTGGACACAGGGTCACTGGTGGGTGCTGGGGCAGTGGGGCAGGGACAAGCAGGGCCACACAAGGTTAGCGGGAAGCTGGCAGAGGGATGGGAAGTCTGCATCTCCTCTGCTTCGCTCAGCGATGAGAACAGCATCGAGTCTCGTCTACTCTGCTGCTCTGCTGGCCCCCGCGCGCGGCTATGTGCAGCTTCCACATCCAGTTTGTGTTTGGGTGAATCTCTCATCTATGATCACTTGAGCTCATTGCGTATGCAACGCTATTGCTATTAATCCCTCTGGTATTCCCAGCTCCCTGGATTTTATTTGGGTTTAGAGCTAGTGGTCCTTAATTTTTAGAGTGAGCCTTTGAGGCTCCACTACAYCGCTCCTAATACGGGATTCAGTACTTATATTTTATTTAAAACACAGGGCTTGTTACTACAGTGCTTTTAACATTCTAATATACACATAAAATTTTTATGGTGCTCTCTCTTCCTGAGAGAAGTCTCAGGTATAAAACGATTTTTCAAGGAAAAAAAAAGGCACGTAACAGCCCTGCTTTGCTTTAATTTTGGGTCCACAAAAGTCTCTTGCTATGCGTGATTGATATCAGAGAAAACAGAAAATAAATCTCCAAGGACAAAGCATCAGAGCATTTTAAAAAGCAGCTGGTTTCCGTGCTGGCCTCAGCACACTGCCGGTTTGGTCCCTTGCAGGCCACGGGGGCAAAGCTGCAGAGGGCTGGAGCTGGAGACATCCTGGCCACCTCCCCCAGTGTCCCCCAGGAATGTTTCTGGAGGAGAGCTGCTGCCTTACTCATCTCAGTTGAGTCTACTGCTCTCCCCACACATCATTTTTCCCCTGTTTCAGTTTCCCACCCAAAACACGTGCACCTTATCTAGAGGTGCTGCCAGCGAGGAGGTGAGGTTGCAGCCCAGCTGTGATGCAGGCTTTAGCCCCACTGGCAGAAGGCACAGAAATACCACGCTGCTGCGGTGCAGGAGCACCAGGCGATGCAGAGCCCCTTGGTTGGGGCCTTGCAAAGGGGTGGGGGAGATGCCCAGGCCGTCTTTACAGCACTTTGCTCGTGCAAAGCAAGCAGGAAGCCATGATGTTCATGCCTGGGTAGTTGTAGGCAGCCAGAAGAGTGACAGCTATAAAATGGGTAGGAATCGGACGCTTCCTTTCTGTTCTCTCTTCTGGTACAGTGCGTCCATTGGCACAAAGCCCTTTCCCTGAGGCTATTATCAATGTAGTGTGACTGAACCTCTCRCAAATTCCAGCTGGATGTCACCTTTGGGATCTGTACCTGTGGTGCTCTTTGCATCTGGGACAAACAAAATGCTGCACCCCTGAAAGGGACCTTGTGTTCACTGGTCATTCTTCTTCCATGCAGAAGTTCCCGCTTTACCCGGGAAATGGTGGTGTGTAACATTTCATTGAACGTCGAAAGCCTGAATGTGCACCTACCAGGTCTTCATCACGGGTTTATCTGTGGTCAGGTACAAGAAGCTGAACCTTTATCGAAAATGAATCAAATGGAACCAGGTCCTCTCTTAACGTTCAAAAGAGTTTGATTAGCTGTTTGTTGATATATTAAAATGTTTCAGACAGTTCTTCAGTGCTTACTTAATTACACTTTTTATCTGCTTTGACAATATACTATAGTAAAAATGCTATTTATTATTCTTACTATTTTCATCTGGAACAGTAAATAGCACGGGAAAGCTGCTTATAGCATATTTCCACATGCCCGAAATCAGGAATTACTGGAAATCTCACATGAAGTTCTGCTCTTATGAGATTTCCAGATCAAAGTTATTTAGTTAATACATTAAGTTGCAATTTACAGATTTTTATATTAACAAAACCAGGTCGGCTGCAATTTGTGAGATTTGTTTTTTGCTAGAAGAAAAAAAAATGGTACAGTTCAAAATTATTTATGCATGCTTATAAATATGTGTGAGTGAACACCCTCAAAATCTATATACAGATTAGATTTATAGAGTACAATTCAATACTATTTTACAAAGTAATAGAAGTACTTGCCGATTCTCATGAAAAACATCAATATATTTTAGTTTTAATAATGAAAATGTTTAATAAATAAGATCCAATTATCGGCTTCATGGATAATACAACACAAAACCTTTTTTTATGTATCTGTGCATTTCATCTTTATTTTTACCAGTCTTCTCAATTTGCTTTTACTATTTCTCCAGGTTTTGGGTTTTTTTTTTTTTACAATAGACCTTGGCTAATTATTTTTCTCCTCTTACTTTGAATTTCACAATGAGTAGTTTAATGCAGAAAGGTTACTTATTTTTGTGAGCAAGTCTGGCAGGGAAAGGGGTGTTGCTTGGTTCAGTGGTTTTTGCATATAGTATGACATAATTATTTTTATATCTTTTGGTTGAAAGAGAATCTTGTGATCTACTGTCCTTGAAAGCTGTTGTCTTGGTATTTTCCTGTATTTACTCTGGAAACGTGAAACCAAATTTCAGCTCGATGTAAACAGATACAAAATAATCCAGTTTATTTTAGTGGATTCTCTCTTGCTTATACTAGACTAGTAGTTTTTACCTACTACTTAACATCAAATGGCGATGCAGCGCTTAAGGAAGAATTTATTTTGCAAAGATGAGGTTGTCTTTTTCTCCACATCAGGTTTCATAGGGTACAACTGCCCTAGGAGTGGGCATCACTGATTCTATCTACTTTATATGTGATCTTCAGATTAACACAGAGAAGAGTTATTCACCTTTGCTACAATTACCTTTGAAGAAACTCTTTCCATTTCCATTCCTTCTCCTCCAAGCTCTGAAGAGGAGCTCATAATTCAGCAGTGGCCGGGCATCTGTATGTGCTTATCTAAGTGCAAAGTATTTGGAGCGAATATTGCAGCATGTGATTCATGGTGGATTTTAAACATACGCAGGCACTGGAGCTGACGCAGGAGGTGTGTGCCTGCCCGTTTAGCCACGCTCTGGCAGCACCCTTGCTGACCCTCTGGGGGGTGGAGAAGGCCCATTTGTGGCAGTGGGAGCAGCCCCTCTCATAAATAAGCATCAGGCTCTTCAACTTTTTTTTTTCTTCTTGTCTTGATGCTGTATTTGGGAGCATGGATTAAGTTAAATCTTGTATT
This sequence comes from Phoebastria nigripes, assembly GCA_035582835.1. Classification (NCBI taxonomy): domain Eukaryota; kingdom Metazoa; phylum Chordata; class Aves; order Procellariiformes; family Diomedeidae; genus Phoebastria; species Phoebastria nigripes. The sequence continues at coordinate 1,685,566 of JAYKAV010000078.1, read as the reverse complement.
GGCTCACTCAGCCGGTGCCACTCTGCCTCTCCACAGCCAGAAGGACAAGCGGACAGGTCGTTTTCTGCTTTATTAAGAGATTTGAAGGTCAGAGCATCAAAATGGTAATTTTAATCAGAGCCAGTCTGGTTGCTCAACAGACTAACGGAGCTACTGTAAGTTGTAGATCTTAATGCGCGCGGAGACTGTGATCTAATTCTGAGCGCTGCTTGTTGGGTCAGATCTGGTTGAGTCAAATCGCAATGCATCAGCCCATCAGGTCGCTCCTGAGAGGCTGCCTCCCGCGTAGGTGGCAGCAAATAAAATACAAAGGAGGAAGGAAATGGAGACCTTGTTCTGCTGAACAAGCACAAATCTCTGCATTAAGGATTAGCACTTAGAAAATAATCCACTGTTACCTTTAATGTAATCTCAGCAGACGTACTAAATTCCGTGTTGAAGCCTTTGCGGGTACTGTCAAGTACCAGACAAAGGCACTCCTTGCAAATGGATGGGAGTAGAAAGCAGGGACTGGAAGAAAGAGAATAGATTAATTTCTTATTGTCACTCGATTAATCCTTGTAGTGCCAAATAGCATGATGTTGACTACAACAGGAGGCACTGTTATGAATTCAGTTTTATCCAGAAAGGAGAGAGGGATTGCGATGGCTTGATTTCAGGTATAAATACAAGAATTTATTCTGACACTATAATCACTAATAAGGATTTGTAGGCACTTGAAGGAATAATAGTATATTTAAAACAAATATACAGGGGTGTTCAGAACCTTACTATAACCTGCCCCTGATGCACAGGTCTGTGCCCAGCCCCAGCACACTAACAACAGCAGCAACAGCAATTATATAGCAACTGTAAGTGAGTAACATTTTTCAAGACACYGTAGGTACTGTATTAGGAGGAAAAACCCAAACAAACAAATTAGCAAAATGAAAGCACAGCACAGCACTTAATCACATAGTTGTCTCATTTAAATCAGTGGGTCGACTCATTTTCGTATAATTATGCATGTTTTTAAGACATGCTTGGTATGTCACAAGACTGTGTAATCTTATAATTGCAGCTATCCATTTCCCTTATGTTTGCCCTACCTTTGGAGAAAGGACTCTTTTGTTACCGCTTGTAGGGTAGCTGGCATAGGGGAGGTGCAGGCTTGCGACGAGAGCTGGTAAGCACTACGATAGGATGCACAGTAACAGCGCCTTAGCTTAAAAATAATTAATTATTGCTGAAGAGATGGTGAAATACAGAAGTTGCTTGATCACAGTGATACTACAGCAACCTTGCAGTAGAAAATGATAGGGTGGCAGGTAAATGGCTCCTGCCACCTCCGGCGTACTCTGCGAAAGTCAAAACCAGTGGAAGCCAGACCAGGTAGGTGGAATTACAAGCGGGGAGTTCTGGCAGAGATGGGGGAGTGCAGGTGGTGGGAGAACAGTAGTAAAATGATGTGGTTTATGTTACTGGTGTCCTGTCTTTTATTTACTTTAGTCTGCTGGCAGGATGTTTCTCTGTAAACATTACCACAAAACACTTAAACAGGAACAAAAGTAACTTTTATTGAAGGAATTTAAAAGTAGTCTCTGGAAAACATGCAAGAAACACCATGTGGACTCCACATCTTCTTCAAAGTAGAGCGAACACAGCAGGGATCTGCTACTGTCACCAAAACCAAATCCAAACTGCACCTTTTAATATTTATATAATTGAAAGTACAAATCAAGGTTGCTGTCTGAAAGCACTAACATTTCACGACAGTGAAAGAGTCAGACTCGCCTTTTCAAACTTGTAATAGAATACGTAGCACCAGATTAAGCCTGTAGTTCTGGCATAAACCAGCAACATCAGGACAATAGTGCTTACCACATATTGCAAAATATAACTTTCCATTCTTTAGACTAATTAGAGAAGCAGCCAGTAGCAACACTATGGTTCTGTCAGCATTTCCACAATAAAACCCCCTTTTCAGGGCTTTATAACTTGGCTGTAAAAAATTAGCTTCAGGCTGAAACTTGGCATGCCATGGTTCACCCCAGCAGCAAGTCGAGCTGTGCATGTGGTTGTGTGTGTGGTTTCTTGATTGTTTCCTAAATACAAATTTTCATTGAAATCAGTTTTGCCACTTCTTGGAAGACAATAATAAAATAAACCAGTTTTTAAAAGAGCATAGTTACATTCTTTGGCAGTCTCTTGCAGCACGTTAGTTGTTAAAAGTACGAACGTTTGAGGTGAGAAGCGTACAGCCTTGTGACGCTTTTTTGTTTTAAATTAAATCATCTCAAGGGAAGTTGGAAAACAGGTTGTTGCAYGTGCATGATGAACTTATTTCACGGGGCGTGACCCTGACTCCATGAAAGACATCAGGCAGCTTTGACAGAAAAAGGCCCCACAAAAGCAGCTCGCGTGAGGGCACTGGTATTCAGATAGTCCCTGGAGCCCTTGGAACAGCTGTGCCAAAGGGGAGGATCGGGGTGTCCCCCTCGGGCTGCAGGAGTCTCCAGGCCACTAAACGCTCAGATGGAGAAGCCATCAGTGTCCTCCTCCACTTCGCACACAGCGGTGGCAACGTCAGCCTTTCCTAGGCTTGTGCCACAGGTCAAACTGAGGGATCTCTTCCAGTCGTGGGTGGTAAACCACTGTTTGTTAAATTTCCRTATTATGGATAAGCACAGTGCATTACTTCAGAAGTGTTCACACAACCCATCTATATCCACAGATTTTGAAGTGAACCGAGTAGCATTAATAATCTTATTGCAAATGGTTCTCTTCCAGCTTCACTGTGGTCTGTAGAAATGCCCAAAGAAACAGGACACTACTGGGCATCTGCAAACACTGCAACATGGAGAGAGAAGTGGAAAGGAAATTTGAATAGGAGTGCAAAGGAATACTTGAAAGGAAATCAGAAAGACTGGTAAGGTAGGCAAAGGCGACACTTTTTTCTTCAGGGGAGTCTTCCTCATTTTAACGCGGTTTAAATTTTGTTGCATGTTTTGATTTTATTTTTTTACTTAGCATTTTTAACAGTCAATAACAGTTGATTATTAAAAGAGACAGGTAAAAAATAGAAGACACAGAAGCTAGCGTTGCTTCTTCCAAGGAAGCAAATAAGAGAAATACTCTAAAAATACATAGGAGATGGAAAATGTCATCAATATGCACTAACATATTCTCCAAATCATTCTTCAATATAAGTGTCACGAAGAAAACTAACAATCCACATCCACTATTCTTCAATCAATGAACAGTTGAAGATGAAAATTAATATTATAGAGTAGAATAACCAATTATAAGCCAATTCAAAAATCTATTCATCATGGACTCATTTTTTGCAATGGGTGGATGAGATTTGAAAGGGAGAGAAAGCAAGTGAGTAAGCAGCACTGAGCCAACTCACCAGCTTCCCAAGCACAGAGCTTTGTCACCACCCCAAAAAGAGAGCTGACGGCTGATGAACAAGCGAGATATTTGGGCTCAGCCCTCCTCCCCGAGTACAAGGAGTCAGCTAAGAGAGCCAGCTCTCACGYAGAGGTAGACTCAGGCTCTCTATCAGATCAGCAGAATTTTGTTCCAGCGTTAATTTTCTCCAAGAGTAGCTGCCAGGATATCCTTGAACACATAAACCCAATTAAGCCAAGCTAAACTGATCATTAGGCTTTCAAGTATGCGTCTGCTGATATTTTATAAGGCTGTAGTCTACTTAAAGTTTCACCTCCTGCAGCCACCCAAGGCTGACCCTGGGAGTCCACTGAAACAACAGGCAAAGGCTCCTAAATTTCTGGGAGAGTCTTCGAGTGTCTCACAATTACAGAGGCTGCCCAGACCACTGTGGCTCTCGCGAGGATTACTCCAAATTTCTTTTTACCCCTTCCAGCTGCTGAGGTAGCACCTGCTCTGAATAGCTGGTGCGACTTTGACCTACACCCGTGGGCATCCCAATGGTGTGCAAGTGGGAAAGCGCGTGAAGGGGGCGTAGGAGACACACACGTGCTTATCCAGGCACAGACTGAATTCCATTTGTCACCTTGAAGACCTGTTTAAATTTTCTGATTTTTCTCCATTTTCAATAATTGTCATGCTCTGGCTGCGATCATACAGTTGTCGTTCAGCAAGTGCTAGCACCTAGTGGAAAGCAAACGAAACCTAGTGCTTAAGTCTCCCTTCTCCTCCCTTCCAAACCCACCTCCCCACCCCAGTCCCAGCTTATATAGACAACTCGCCTTTATACAAAAAACTCTAGTCCTCCAGAAGGAAATGCTGGCCCAGTAAGCAGACGCTTTTTTAAATAAATAAACTGAATCTGTTGAACAGAGAGGGTATGCGCCGTTCCCTAATCCTACTGCTTTCCACTGACCCTACACAGCCGGCTTTGTGACCATGTGGTCAGAAGCCATTTTCACTGACCCAAGCTAAGAAACCAACATCGGTTCTGCTCATCTGAGCTTCAGTTTCTTACAAGGTTAGGTCACACTTAATTATCATGCAGGACTAGGTGAGCAGATACATCGGAGAACATCTAGAGGGATTTTGTAGACAGCCATGGGTCAACAGCCCCAGGGCAACACCCCCGGCCACAGCTAGTCTCTGCCCATCCTCATGCTCACTTTTGCCTGTCTTATTAAAGACCTCATGAGCATGAAGACATTCTCCCTCTTTGAACGCTGTATGTATTTTTTTATGCTTTACCAGGTCTTCTGTGATAGTAAACTTCTTGTGTACCATTTTGCTTGAAGAGGTGTTTGCTCCCTTTGATTCCCTTTTGGCAGTACTCAACAGCCTGCAGGCTCAAGTCCTGTTTTCTTAAATTTGGGGATGTGCTGACTGAACTACATGACTAACCAGATGCAGTCAGGAACACGTGGCCCAGCTCTTTGTGGTAGAATGCTGGAAAATGAAATGAAAAGAATGTAAACACTTTATCATCACATCCCACTTGAAAAAAAGATTTAAAAATGCAACAATTACTGTATCATTATGTAGAACATATTTTACGAATGTCTTTTGTGGATTAGTAGGGTTTTCAGGCCATCAATATCTATGCTATTGTGCTGTCGTTGCCTAGGACTGTGTGGCCTCCACAGCTTCGTGCACTGAATAAGCGCTTCCCAATATTTAAAGATCTCCTTTGCCTGTTTGGAATCCCTTTGTTCTATTTTATCTGAAAGACACTGCCTGACTCCTTTTTCTCCCTTCCCAGGCCCTGCTCATGTTTTTAATGAATCAAAACCTGCAGACTGCAGCTGTGATTTCTGTATTTCTGCAAGAATCTCCTCTATGATTTCTGCAAGGTTGCACACAACCCGACTGAATGGGAATCCAAAGCCTGCTGCCAGCGACTTTGCTGAGATCACAGGAGAGTGAAGGAAGGCAGAAATCAAGCTAGATGTTGGCTGCATAATGCCGGCTACTAGAGGAAATACAGAGGGCTGAAATCAGAGGTGGCGTAAGAGTTAAGTTGGGGCAAGCACCTGTATCATAATCCAGTCCGAATTAAATGATCAAAACCTAAGATAGAATCTGGTATAACGAAAAGGGAAACACAGCAAAGGATAGGACAAAATACATTTCTTATTGCATCTCAGCTTCAAATTATCATTAAATGTGTACCTCAGGCTGAACCTGACCCAACCTGACATACACTGTGACTTCTGTCGCTGCCTGTGACTGGTCTCGCAATAGGGCAGGGCTTGAAAAAGCTGGAAGGAAGAGTGGTAGTTTTTAAAATGTATATATTTGTATTTTAAAAAATCTCATAATGTTCTTCATCAGAACCTAGTTATTTTAAATGAGCAAATATGGAGGATATATGTATATATTCGTATCTATACGTAATACGAATGTAGTTAATAATGCCTACAGTGCTACGCTTAGCTGTTACTTCCTCAGCACATCTTAAACTGAAGCCAGCTTGGTGGTTTGTACTATTCTGACAGCCAACAGGACATAGCAGAGAACGTCCCATCACAGTATTGGCACTCTTGCCTGCCATGGCTGAAATCTTGCACGATTGTGCTGTACCGATTGTGCTGTTCGGAGGGCCATCACGAGTTTCCCTCGTCAGTTCGTGCCCTCCGAATCTTGCCAGGTCATGCTGGCAGGGAACAGAGTGACTCCGGGGAAGTCAGGGTGTTGTGCTAGTGATGAATTTGGCCTCTTCGTAAAAAGAGACTGGTATCCCTCTCTTCCCTCTCTTTCTCTCCCCAGCAGGAAATTTTCATTTCCAATCCAGTGACTCATACAAGTCTCTTCATCTTTTTATCTGAAGCTCTCAGTCTCCCAATGAAGAGCAAAAGCTAAATTCTACAAAGCAAAATAAAGGGGATGCCAGTTATGATTAAGCTAAATTTAATGCACTCTCCCATGTATGTTAATGCTTTATGTACAGCTATGCATGCAGCTAAAGGGATAGATAGAAAATAGGCTGGGAAAGAGAAGAAAATGAAGTTCATAGCAAAGGCTGTGTTTTCCCAAATGGAAAGCATTTAAAGATTGGGAATTGTGTCCTTCTTTTACCCATGTTTCCCTCGCAACTCTATCAGCCAACTTTCTGCTAACCCTCCCTCTGCTTTTAGTTATCAACTTGCTTTTTTTATCCAGTTCATAGGAAAAGAAAGCAAGCAGACAAGAATGGAAAACAGATTAGATAAATATCTGGCAGCGTTTCATGAGAAGCATATCCTAGAGAGAGCAACAACAATCTAGATAAGGTTCAACTTTTCTTTTTGCTTGCTTTAAGGACAGTTGTTTGGCAGCGCCACACTTCCCATGTATGTTTTGCAGTTTATGTGTAAATGTGAACTTCCTCCCCTGAGCATCATCCCACAAAGAAACAAATAATGGAAAAAAGTTTGGGGGAGATATTTGTAAATGATACAAATCATATGTATCCATAGTAACATGTTTTGTAAAAAGATTTTTAAAGCAGCCTTTTTACTCTCGTGTGTAGGAAACGTAAAATGCAATGATTGCTTTTTTTCATAACCAGTAACTACACAGGTAGGTATGTAGGGATGAGGAGGGACAAACAAACCTAAAGATGACAGATCTGTACAGAATGCTGTTGGTATGCCAGATCTTATTACAGAGCAGTGGGAGGCCTTGTACACTACGTACCAGCTCTATGGGGACCTCCATATTTAAAGCAAGATGAAAAAAATGTGATTTGAAAAACCCCTCATGGGCAGCCTTCAAAGGCAAAGACAGGTTCTGACTGGATTAACATTTATTGACTGTTTAAGCCTGCTTTTTTGCTTCAGGACAGAGATACACGAGTTTAATTGCAGAGGCTGTTCTGCCAACTGATCACCAGAGTGGCAACCAAAGCTTTACTAATCGGTCCTTCATTAAAGAAAAGTCTCTATTACAAAACAAATTAAGCATGCTCTGATCCTAACCTACAGGTCCAATGGCATTACAACAAAGTTTAAGCTGTTAGAGCACTGGAAAACTTATTAAGGTTTAGCGCTGAGATAGCACTTTTGTATTGATTTTACAATACACAGGTATTATGATTTATGGAGTGCTAGTGTCACTCTAACAAGCTGAAGGACACACAATATCATCTCCAACATCATTAAAATTCAGAAGCCTCTAGAACTAACTCATCAACCACTGTACATTGTCACAGACTATAGAGCTGTATTCCGGTTGGAAAATGCCCTAAGCTTTCAGGACAGTTGTCTTCTTGAA
>JAYKAV010000078.1:1459017-1677256 GCA_035582835.1 Phoebastria nigripes | reverse complement strand
GTGCCGGCCCGGCCCACGCCGGCCCCGCGGCGGCCGGGCGGTTCCGCGGTGCGCTGGAGACCCCTGTCGGCGGCCGGGCGCAAGGGCGGCGGGAGCCGGGGCCGCTCCGCCCGCCGCGGTCAGGAGCCGGGCTGCGGGCCGCGGCGGGGAGAGTCCCGGGCGGGAGCCACGCCAAAACACACAGCTGGGAGCATTCAGGTTTCTCCTCAAAAACGTTTCATTTTTTTCAGGTGTATGCCTTGCCTTCCCGTGGCGCAGCAGTCGAGCCTCCGCTCTTGTACCCCGGTTCTGAACTAGTAACACCAAGTTCATGTTTTTACAACCGGTGGGGGAACACGCTGAGTAGAGGCACAACTTTGCCTTTCTTTTAGCAATATCTAAGTGCAGGAAGTCCTCCTCCTGGAATTTTGTAACTCAGCTCATTGAAAGCATACAGATGACAGTAGTATCTGTAGCATTGGAATGGATCCGGGCTAGCTGAAGGAATGTATCTTGGCAAAATCCTGTTTTATTATCCTGCGCTGGACTAAGTGGTTGCTATTTGTAATTATATCAATAGGAATCCTCAAGCCTGCTTCTCTTCTGTGTCATTACTCGTACAGCCCGCATGTGGTCATTTACGCCAGCACTACCAAATCGCTTAAAAAAGGAATGTAGGAAYGACTGTGCAAACCACCTGAGTACCAAACCCATTTGTTTTTAATACGGCAGTGTAAGATGCAGGTATTATATGATATGCATTTCCATTCTCTTCTTTTGCACGGTCATCASTGGTAGCTGTTACTTCCTACCTCAATTCATGAAAAGTGTTATAGTGTTATTACATTTGCTATACGAATATAATCAAATATAGAAACATGCGTTCTACTGCCGATCTTTTGTGTGCACAGCTCCCCTTACAAGCTGAGGGAACGTTTCATGTGAAAGGACTCCAAAGTCGGCGATTGGGTAGATAAGCTTATTAGAAAGCAGCCTTAGCTGAGGAGTTCCAAAGTGTCCTAAATTGACGGAGCCTTGCGATGTGCCCTATGCTTCTCTCTGGCATATACATATTCATTTTTCTCCCCAATTCTGAAATACCTAAATATGTTTTAGCTTTGCGTACACTTGAAAATGTCATTTAAAGATATAAAATACTTCCTAAATTACTTTTCTAAATAAAGTTAAACTGTAGCTTATTGGTGACTTTTATCTTAAATGACCCTTAGAGCTCCTCACATGTACCTCTTACACTGATGTCTTAATTCAACCAGGAGTGTCCCCCGATCTCAAATTGCACTAATGCACAGCAGAAGTACGTTCAGCGTAAACACGATCCGAATCAGTCCATCATGTGTGAGTAATACTTGGAAGTGACTGAATGAAAACCCCCACAAAAGTATAAATTAGCATTTCTGTCTGCTGAGAATTGCAGTACCCTCCTTTTTTGGATCTCTTACAAAGCTACTAAAACTCCTGCAAGACTCAGGTGGTCCTGCAAAATGCTACTCCACTATGTACAGCAGCGTAAAATCTAAAAGACTGAATTATTTTAAGTCTTCTTAAAATTATAACAATGTATATATCAAAAGGATTAGATGTTTTCCAAATCAGTGTAAACATGTATTAGTCAATGGCTTATTAGAGTGGTTGAAGTTGTTTATATTTTGTTGCTCATATTTTTAACAGCATATTATTTCTAAGGAAGGAAGAAAAGGCTTTTCTTTCCAGTATCGCCAAAGACGCCCGATTGCAAAATTCAATCAATCCTAAAATTAAAATTAGGAGGCCGGATCAGCATGAAAGCAATTGTGTTATAAGTCAGCGTTAAGATGTTATTGATAGAAAAGCTAATGCAATACATTTTCCTCTGTCACACGTTTCTGGCCCAAAGCAATTTGCCAACTAGCTAACCACCTCAGCATAAACACCGGGGAGCCCCCGCTGGGTCCTGGAAATCCCGCTTGTCTGCAAGTGCACAATATACAAGGCAAATCTCCATAAAGCTCGGTGCCACAGTTGAATACAAACACTCCTCAGGTCCTGCTGTGACTTGGCATACCCCGCTGGACAGCTGGAAACTGAGAGGAAAGGAGCTGCTGCCAATAACGGGTTACAAGGCATTGTCAGTGCAAAGTTTCCTGGAAACAGGCAGCGACTGACGTTATTATTTTGCTGGAGGATATTGATGTGATGTATAAGATATATACAATGCTACACRGTTGCATTTGATATGTATTTGGCAGGATATACAGTAAAGCATAGTGCCTTTGTGATACGATCTGCGTGCTCGGGCTAAGAATTAAACCCTGCAAAAACAAACAGAATTTGTCCCGACCTTACGTTTTACCTAACATAATTCTGGAAATCAGATATCGCCCTAAATGTCATTTTATTATGTGTATCAAAAAGATTTAGCATACTAAGGGTCACGAATGTGTATCTAACACCTTTGCAGCTGCAGTTGACTGTAGATAGATTGCATACAGTCCCTCTTTCATTTTTTTCTTGGAACCACTTGCAATGAAGTGCTACCGGCGATCATTAAAAAAAGATTGCTCCCTCTATGTAGCTTGAATATACAAAATGGTACTTATCTGCCTTCCAGTGTAAAGAATGCTTGAAAGACAATTCAAAGATATAAATGAAACAGCTAAATTAGGGATTGGCATACTCGATCATCATTAGTCTAATGTAATATAATTTTTAATGTAAAGAAGCTACATTTTCTAACCCTGAATAAAAGCCCGGCGTTCTCCATGTGTTATAATAAATTAATGCAATAAAAACAGGTACGCCTATCCTGTAAAGAAGCTTATTAACCAGACTGCTAGTGCTGCAAAATTCGGCATTCAGTAAACAATACTTGTTTTGTTAGAATAATGATGGACAGTTTATTCTTTTATAGTATGCAGCACTTGGGGACCACATCCATTTACCAAAATAATACCAAATTAGTAGTGCAAATATTGAAATCAGACCTTTCAGACTAACCAGTGGCCTAATTTTCTCTTCAATCTGCTCTTAATCTCAATTCATCAATAACACTGCCTTATTATAGGACTTTGACAGCGAGCTAGGGCTTTTGATAAATTATACATCTCAAGCCAGATTTAAAATTTGAAGCTCAAGTGCTAATTATCTGTACAGGCCTAGTTAATAACGAGATTTCTTGTTAAGTATCTGATCACAGCATGGGCATCATTTGTCAAGAACCTCAAGTCTACCTTGGAGACTAGCTCTTCGAATTCTCCCTTGCCTACCATATGTAAAATTGGGATCTTTGTTTCTATAATAACCTTTTATTAGGAAGCTGACATAATGATTAAGTTCGCTGTAGACACATACAATGAGTTAGACAATTACCCTTGCTGCTTTAAACTACTCAGGCTCCTAGCAAGACAAAATAATTAATATTGAATTTTAATTTGATGTGTTCCACATTTAAACCCCAATTTGCAAAGTACACCTGGAAGGCTGCCGCTGTTTCCTTGCAGTTTGTGCTGATGAAATAAAGGCTCCTGCCGTTTGAATGTAAAAGCACAGAAGGCATGATGCACCACAATCACTTCTCAGTGGAGCAAAGAATTTTCGAGCATTAATGGGAAAGGTAATTACCTAGGTCTAACTTTATAGCCTTTTCTCTAATGAAACTATAATCTCCCAGGCCTACATGGTTTAAGCATTTACATGATTTTAACGATTTCACTGCCATAACAGTTGTCACACGTGGTAATTTAAAAACTCAGTGCCTTAAAACAAAGATGCTAATTATATTTCTATATTTTTATTATTGAAATAAAACTGGACTGTGTGAAGTGGCAGAACCATAATAAAAACAACCATGCGCTGCATTGCCTAAGTAGAAGGAGGGGGGGCATATTTGTTTGCAGGAAAAAAGGCGCCCGAGAGCTTTCACAACTGTACCTGTTAACTGCTGAGTGGTTTAATTCCCCTGGGCTTTGGCCGTGGGGCAAAGCACGCCATACGCTCTGAGGACCTTTAGTCACTCCGACTTCAGGCAAAACTCCCATTGTGCCAACTTGCGCAGTCGTTCCCTTATTAAAATACAAATGGTTCTCAACCATAATTACCTAAAGACATATCACATACACACAGTATTGCCATTGTAAGGTGGAGTCCTGGAGCCCTTCCCTATACTAGTCCAGTGCTCTCCTACAAGTGGTACTGCAGTCCTGACGGCAAAGCCTCCACTGCCACTGGCAAGCGCTTTCCCCCACATACGGATGAATTTGAGCCTGAAAGGTGTGGGGAAATGGGCTTATTGTCTGGAAGACTGGACGGACCAGCCTTTTGCAGGGTGCATCCTGTAGCGTGGTTCCACCTTTTCAGAGCAGTGCCTCACGTGTCTGCTGGGGTGGGATGGGGCTCCCACCCAGCTCACATCATCTGCTACGTGCAGCTTTTGCAGCATCTCCTCTACATCTCTCTGCTAGCCTCTGCTTTTACCATACTAGGCGGCTTGGCTACCACCTCACCTCTATGGCAGACGTGCAGGCTGGCAAGGGTATGACACCATTAGTAAAATCGGCTTTCCCAATGACCTCAGCTCCGGGGCTGGGACCCCAGCATGCACCCTGCCTTTACTCAGCTCTAGTAGGGCTGGATGACTTCCTCCAGCGTYGACTTTTGTCTATACTTGAGAACCTCACGTCTCTAAACAAGCTGAAGTCATTGCTGCTACAATTTCCAGGATAATCTAATTTGATCTTCATCATCATGGCACAGCTTTGTTTTCCAAAACCTGCTCACATCCACTAGCTGTGGGCCTCAGGTGCAAAGTTTGGATCCATATCAAAATATGAACTTTCCAAAAAGGCAGGTGTGCTCATGCCTAATGCAGATACCTTCTGATTATTATCAGCTTATCAGTGACACAAAATGACACATTTAAACAGAAAAATCAGCAGCCGCTTTGCTGATAGGAAGGTGAGTCTTAATGCTCATTTAGAGTGTCAGCAGGGAGCCAGAATTTCCATTTTGTGGAAAATTCAGACATTTCAGATTTTTTCAATTCTTTACTGGAATGAAAAGCCAGGAAGATAAAAAAATATTTATCAAGATTATTTTTCTGGCAGTCACTCCTACTGGTCTGAAGAAATAAGTCAAGACTGTAAGTAGTGTCTTTTGGGTCACAAATTCAAGTGAAAGACACTGTAAGAAGACATCTGGTAGAACAATCTCAGAGAGCTAAACTCTGAAAAATCCCTGGGGAGTACCGGGCCTGAAAGATGAAGCCATGGACAAAGAAACACGGACAACTTAATATGGTGACTGAACACGGATTTCTACTTTGGCTCCTGTAACTACTGTTTCCCTCTTTGTGTTGATGTAGGAAAGACCAGACAAGACCCTTGGATGAAACTGTACCAATCCTTTTAGCCTGGGGAGGAAAATATCATTAGTTAGCCATGCACCAAAGGAAGRAGCAAAGGAGCTGTCAAGCTGGGGAGGGGCAAGGATGTAGTGCCGGACTGTAGGGGTTTTGTAGTTTTCATTTTTTTTCCCTTAGGAAAAGGAAGAATTAAAATCACCTTCTCTGCCTCAGCTCAAGGGGGACACTGCAGACCAGAGGGAGATCATGTGGCATAACAAGGTGTGATGATGGGAGGTAAAAGCTTCTTTTATCAAAGCTTAAACTTACCAGTCTCTGTAGATCAGCATTTACCATTATACATAAATTCAGAAAGATAATTTCCCATCCTTTAGAGATTTAAAATCCAAAGGTCCTCTCTGATGACTGACAAGGAAAAACCTTTTTGCAACACTTTTGTGGTGACTTTTTCAGCATACCCTAAGTATTAAAACCACTTTTGCTCTGTTTGCATCAGCAACTGGGTGGGTAGACTAACAAGAGACATGGGCTGGGTAAGGCTGTCAGCTGCCTGTGTTTTTGTTGGCACTCTTCAGTTAAGGAAGGGCATTTACTCATGGTCTTCAACTAATGGGCAAGGTGCCTGGAGCTCATGCCTAATGCAGATGCATTTACAACAGGGAAAGAGTACAATGAAGAAGGCAGGAGAAACGAGGGTGCGGTGGGTTGTCACCAGTGAAAGCCCGTGGTGTCCTGGTGCAGATCCCAAGGCAGCCAGGAGGTGCTTTAGCACTGCAAGGACACATCTGTGGATCTGCTCCAGATCACTCGTGTCCCTGTGCCACAGGCCAGAGTAGCATCTCTCCCACCATGTGTTACCAGGCATGCATCCCAGGAAACCCACAGGCACGCGTGCAGACAGACGTATTTAATTAACTTACCTACTGCTACACAGCTTGCTCTCATAACCCACTTCAGGTGTATCCAGTAAGGCTGTTTATTGTGAGAAGGATTGCTGTGTCCACAAAGCTTCACAGAGCACAGTACAACCCCACTCTTCTACTGCATGTGTTTAGTGTCACTTTTTGTGTAATAGCACAAAATAGGTGTCTCTGGAAAGCAAGGCAGCTGGATGACCCTCACATGGTGCAAGATTAAGAGCTACAAACTCCTGTAATTCCAACAAGCTACAGACTTCTGCACTTTCCCCACTAATTTGTTCATGCCAGAAAACATTCATGAGCTATTTTGGTCCCCAGAAGACAGGTCTTCCACACAGATCCTGTGTTTCCAGCTCCTAAACTGGGCTATATCATTCAAGGGGGACGACCTGTTAGTCTCATCTTTTAGCACGGTGAAGGAATACACCAGGATGCTGCTGGATACTGAGGGAGAAGACTTGTACCCCAGTTTTAAGGATGTCAGCAGTGGGAAAATCAAATGTTTTATCAGTTTCATCATTAGATGAGATTTTATGTTACTGGATTTTTTTTTTCTCATTTGAAAGCATAGATTTACAGTAATGGGCAGATGTTAGAAAAGATGAAATAAGAAGGTGCATTATTAAGATGGTAAGCAGTGACAGGCATCTTCCTTAGCAACTCCAGTATAGCCATTCACTAGTGATGTTGCCTAATTAGCCTCCACCACTCACCCCAGGGAGGGGAAGCTCCGAGAGCTGTCGCTCTCCTGCTCCTCCTCTTCAAGATGACAAACAAAAGCAGCCAAAGCAGCTGCTCTGAGCCACTGGCGCCTTCAAAGCTGAGGGCAGAATGAACTTCTTCTACTGCTTACTTACTCTTAGCTTACATATAATATAGTTTACATTATATAATATATATGTAATTTCCTCCTTAGTCTCTAAAACATCTCAATTACCATTGCTACTGAATACTTTAAGTAGTAGGTTCCTGCCTTTTGAAGATGCTTTGGAAACCTTATGCACCATGGTATGAGAAATACGAAAACTTCTTAGTAGATTCATGACTGTGTCTTTCTATGGGTTTTATAGGAAGAAGAAAAATGTGATTTTACTAACAGTGAAATTCAGAATGGGTTATTCAGATTAGGAAATTTCTAACAAAAAATTCTTGTTAGTTTTAGAAGAGGCTCCTTTCAGGGTTCCATCACAATTAAAAATTTCTTCACAGCCACAGAGCTTGCTGATCTGAAAGTCAAAACCAGCATTTTTTGGCATGTATAAATGATGTAACACTCAGGCTCAAGATGTTAGATGTAAAACAACACTGGGATAAAGTCTGTTTTAACTATATGAAAAAATAGTAGAATTTCAACACTGTGCAGCAATATATAAAATTCACAAACGTTTACTAATGCACACAGGCAACACAAATCAAACATCCCTTTTTTTCTTTAGACATACATTGGGTTTTTCAGACATCATATTACCGTGCAATAAAAAAGCCCAAATCACTCATCAAAAATACTGCCAATGAAAAAACAGGATTGCCACTTTGCTGGTGGTCTTAGCAGATAAAGCAAAATTGCCACTATACATCATCCTTAAAAGAAAGACAATACCAAAGGGGAAGCTGCCAGAAGGTGCCATTTTCAGATGTCAAGATAAGGGATGGACGTCTGAATTAATGCAAGACTTGTTGCATGTTGTCTGTAACAGGCAACCTGGTGCCCTGCTAAAGCAGACAGCGATGCTTGTGCTTGGATGCATTTCTAGGGTGTATAACTGAAGAAACCTAAAAGAAACTTAAGAAAACAAATACTAGTCTTCAGAGTATTCCTGGAGGCAACTGCTATGGGTTCTTGATGGTGCTGTAAGCAGTCCTTTAGGAGCTGTATGGAGAAACAATGCAGAGATTGGATCCTGGGGGAAAAAATCCATTGGAAAAATCCATTAACCCTAAAAGCATAAATCGAGAAGCCACCTTTGGCCTTCCTGGGACAAGGGCTTCTAGGAAAGAATCACTGGTGTTGTGRAAAGACTGTGTAAGTACCGTATTTCAGATACCGAGGATGGGAATGTTGATGCCATTATGCAGGACAATAAGGTTAGCGGGCACTGCAAGAAGCAATGACAATATTATCTGTAATGCTAAGAACTACAGTCATCGTAGGGATGGGTAAGTGTTTCATTGGCAAAACAAGTGCCYGCCAGGGCTGGGGCAGGTTTCGGCACATAAGGAAGCACAGTTTTGGAGGGATTTTTTGTATTATGTATAATTGTGATAAGCGTCAAGATTACAAGGAGTGGTTGTCTACAAAGCTAGCTATACTCCAAGACTGTCTAAAACTTCAGCTGTGTTTAAGGGTAGATTTGCACCCATTATGGACTTCTGAAAATGGATGGGAATTAATCGATTTCATTTTGACAGGAAAATACGCTTGGCTCAGTGTCTGAGAAATTAAAATTAATATTCTTCTGGCCACTAACTTTTCAAAGAAGTTACTCTTCAGCAACCTAAAGCCTCTTGAACTTGTCATTCTTAAGCTGAAGAGCGTGTCTATACCGCTTCGCTTTCCTACCTCTCTACCTTGTTATGTTTTCAAGTTGTTGCGCTTTCTTTCACTGCCAGAATTGTATTTCTGGCACAAGTGCGAACCTGCTGCCAGCTGGTCGTCTTGCGCTGGAGCCTCCTCATGGCAGAGCTACCAGAACATGGTGTCTCATTAAGTTCTCTGCAAACCTCGTCTTAGACAGGTGAAAGGTCCAGAGCAGAGGTATCCGCGAACAGGATGCTTTGCTACCCTGTAGCTCAGAGCTGCTCATGCACCCTCCGCTGTGTCATCAGACCACTGCAGAGCCAGGAGAGACTCGCATGCTATAATTGCAAAATCAGTTCTGTGATGCTCCTGCCAACATTAAGGCTGTCATTCCTATAATGCCCTGATATGTTAAAAAAAAAAATTAATCTAAAGAATTAACATCTGTTCCCTCACACAAGTGTAAATCCAGAAAACTCCTCTGATACTGGGAGTTGGGGGTGAGGGCGTCTGTGTCTATACTGAGACAACTGAAGGCAGAATTTAAATGTTAGTCGTAGTCGTTCACCTGTAACATGACCATGCTTGAGTTGGCCCTAGAGATGGTTTTAAGAAAAGAGTGTTGTAGTGCTAAATATATTTAACTGTTAAATCTTTAACTGAATTTTCACTGGTCATGTACAAAGCCAGAGTAATACCTGAGTTACATTTCTACTGACTTAACACTCTTCACAGATGAAAGAAGGTGAGATGACTTGCTAACTGGTGCAGTAATTAATCTTCAAGAGGGTAGAAGACACAGCATTAAATTGGAGCTCAGGTTACAGAGATGAAATTAAATGAACAAATTCAGTGTCTCTAATATCTTACCACTTATTCCACAAGCTGTCTAAGTACATCAAGAGATTTAATTAATTCTGAGATTCCCTGATCAGTTGCAGAAAAAAGACAAAACACAGTGTATGGCAAAAGAGTCCTCATCAGACTGACCTGCTATGTGGTACCAGAATTACCGGTGTACCCTACGCGCACGCTGCAGATGATATACCATCTCTGCGTCAGACTGAAATTCTGTGCTGAAATTCAGAGCTACATCGCAAGTTCCTGTACTCAGAAGGGCATTTGGAAGAACCTGAGAAGACCTTAACTGATCAATTTGTCAAGGAAAAAATTTTCACTGTTAAACTTTAAATACAAAAAGAGTTTCTCACAAAATGCAAGACTCTCCCAGCATGTACAAGCTCTTTTTACAGATCAGCTAAGATTTCTGTGCTGCCCACCCGCTTCCCCAGTATAAACCCTGCTGAGGACAATCCCTACAAGCTCAAGGCCCTGTGGAGGAATGAAGGAAGCTTGAAACTGCTCTGGGTGGGAAAGGAGGACCTTCTCCCCTCCTCGGCATCTGACTAGGTAGGCGGGTTTGCCCCCTCCCGAGCCAACAGCTCAGCAGGAGGCAGTGCTGCACAGGCTCCGCACCCGTCCTGCCCCAGGGGCAGCTGCCTGAGCACCAGCGGAGCAGCAGGGTCAGGCCTGGCATGGGGCAGCCCCTTCAGGTTCTGGTTTAATTACCTGCTCTTTTGACTTCTGCAAAAGAATGGAAGCATTTTTTTGAAAGGTGCCACGTTCAGAGAGAAATCACGGTGTGCTGGGGAGTTTAAGTGGGGCATGGTTTATTTAATTCTCTCTTCTCCACGTAGCAGCTGGGCTTTGTATCCCGACTAATTTAGGTAGGAAGCTTGTTTTTATTCCCTTAACTTGCAGCATGAATGTCACCAGCCATAGGTGATAGCAGTGACCACTGCCAGAAAGCCATCAACACTTTTGTGTTCATAGATTCACAGTACTCCTTATTATGCCTGCAAAACACACAGCACTGGATCCACACAATTAACTCTAGAGCAGGAGCTACTTAATGCTGCAACATGTTAAAAATGCAAAAGTGAAAAAACCTGATCCTGCTTCCATTGCTCAGACAGCTGCCGTCACTGGGGAAGGACCGAATTCGGAGCCTGTAACAGTTTTCTGATGAGCTATTGGCACATTAGAGACTTGCCATGTTCACCTGGGGAGGAGCACACCTGTTCAGTCAACCCGTGTGCATGACAACGTATGATAATCGTGCATCGGTGCTTCTGGGGACTCTGTCTTTGCACCCAGACTGCTGAGAGGTCATGCCATCTATAATGCCTACGTGAGTAAGCAGAGTCCTATGCGTTGAATAATGTCAGAGCTTGTTTGTTACTCTTTTCACATGCTCAGTTTGGCAAGGAGAAGTTGACAAGAACTTGATCTAAATTCTCATTGATCTTTTGATTTCAGAAGAGCTGTAACAATCTGCAGTAGCTGAGAATTTGGCCAGTTTCTAGATCTTGTTGGTTGTTTAAGGACCAGGCAGAATATTGTTTTTTCTTTAGAGGTTGCTAAGTTCAGTTCTCTGAAGAAGCTGTTGACTACCATTAGTAGTGGGTTCATTTGTTCTCTGCTGGACACTGTCAGCCAGCAGGGGTTTAGGCTGTTGTGCAGCTCCCAGCTCAATTATTTCTCAGGGCTCTTTGTTTAATATAATGGGGTCAAATTCAGACTGTAGGTGGCTGATGATTTCTGGTCCAATTTACAATAGCCTGTCTGCAAGCCCACCTTGAATCCAGTTAATCTCTTTTGTGAAATAAAGTGAAACCTCTGCAAAGTGTTCAGTGGTTTGGTATAATATTTAGTTTTTATCATGTGAGCTGATTAGCAATTTTTCCTGTTCAGAGCGGCTCCGACACATTTATGCAGCTGTGTTGATAGAGGAGTTATTTTTATTTCCCATATTGTAATGCACTGCAATGGGAAGTCTTTCTGCTGAAAGATGAAATGAAGAAATGAAAATAGGTTTAGTACTACCAATATCTACCATTAACTGTTTTGTGAACCTCAAGTTTACAATTAGTCAAATATTCCTGATCGCTGTTAAGAGTGTGATTTGGTCTTTAGGAGGCCACAGTACCCTGGTTTGTCAATATGCAGGCATTGTAGCTGACCAGTTGGCTTTTTAGAGCAGGTATTAAGTTGCCACCTTGGCTGACTCACAAACACTGAAAAGGACTGTGAGCTTTAACTGCTCCAGCTCAGCCCAAATCTTTAGGGCTGAAGGACACAACAACTTCTGGAACATCACGGTGGGGAGTAGGTGTGATGCTTACCCCGGGGATCATGCAGAAGGTTCTGGGAATTCAAGGACCTTTGTGGAATAAACTGCTCCATTTATTTTCGTGTTTTATGGGAGGGTTGAAACCAAAGGCCTCAATCTCACACTGTCTAAACAGAGTAGCAATGAAGCTACTTACCTTCTTCTGGATTAAGGCTCTGATCCAGACTGTAAGTCAGTGCACAGAGATCCAGGGAATACTTGACATCTTGTGATTTTTACAATGAGGCAAATAGATAAGACATTAGAAAGCTTTAGCAATGGTGATCCAGAATGCAGGGTGCACTCCCGTATCAGGCTATTTCTACTAGGAGATAATGTGATTCAGTTGGACCTGATGTAGCATGTGACAAATCTTAGTTTTGCTGAAACAACAACATCTCACTACAGAGACAATTTATGCCAGATTTTGTGTATAGACCTAGTGGTAGACATAACCACCTGCTTGCAAAGGAGGAGCAGGAAGGCTTTGCAGTTTTCTAGCATATACCACCTTTTCCTCTTAAACAAGTGTTTTTCTTTCTATAGCAGTCAAGGTAGTAGAGACAACACTACCACAGCAGCGTCTTTGTTTAATCTGAACTATGTGTCATATTACTCTCTATATTGCATTCACGTCAATCCATGCACATTTGTTTCTTTGATGCACATGCAGATCTGAGCACTTGCTATTTATTGTGGGGCAGGAGAAAGTGGCTGATGTTTTGCTTATATTGCAATTATCTGGGTTTACTTGCGTACAAATAGAGAGGCTTCATTTTAACGGCTCTATCAGGAACTTTGCAACTTAGAGATGCTTTTCAAATGTAAAAAACCAGTTACCAGAGTAAGTGACTTAAAATGTAAACTAATGTAAGTATGGAATTCTAAATATATTTGATTTTGTGATAAAATAAAGTAAGGTCCATTTGCTGATTCCACAGTTGGTGGGAAAGGATAGAAAAAAATTCCCCTTTATTTCCCCTTGTAGGTAAAGACATGAGTGTTGATTCTTTGCTCATGGGATAAACCCTCTTTGTGGCAGTAATGGATGCAGCTTGCAAACAGGAAAGGAGGTAAGAAGGAAAAAACCCACACAGCTTACTATTCAGAAGGAARACTAAACTAGATATTTTATCTTTGAAAGTTATCTCACTGTTGAGTAAATAAGATGTCAAAACTAACTGTGGTCCTGGGTTGGTTTCTGTTCAGTTCTTTCTCGGGAGAACTGAATAAAAAGTTGAAACTGAATGAAGACTATGAGGACGTGAACAGATTCTTTAAGCTGCCAGAGGGCAGCAAGCTTGGAAAGACACTGGAGAAGTTTCTAGGTGACTCTATATTTAATATTTATATTTTACATGTCTTCATTTCTTATCTTTATTGTTACCCTTATTCCTTATTTCTACAGTTCTACTTTGAGCATTCGTATTCGAGTTAAGTTCTAAAAATTTTCAGAATTTTGAAGAAACAATAAATATTTCCTTCCTTTTTCTTCTCCTCCTTTTTTTTCAGATGAGCATGCTTTTGTTGTCCTTTCACTCTCCTCCAGTTCCAGTTGCTAATGCACAAGAAATAGAATACAGTCTTAAGAAAAATTGAGAACCCTGAAGGTAGAAAGCCTGAAAAGTCGAATGTGGGACTGTGAGTAAAATGTATTGAACTAGCAGTTCTGTTAAGGTTTTGGTAAAGTGTCTCATGTAAATGTTAGTTAATAGAGCATTGGCAAAAGAATAAGATGAGCAAGAAACTGGCTAAATAGTACATATTTAGCTGAGCTGAACGGGAAAGTTATTGGAAAGAGGGTACTGGTTCAAAGGCTGATCAAATCTAAAGAGTTGAAAAAATGTTTTCATGATTACCTTGACACAAAACAGATGTGTTAATGAACTCTGCAGCTGATGCAAATTTGGAAGGCACGGATGGTTTGGAACAGGTCTGGAATATTATGTAGGCAGAACTTAGGGGAAAAAAAGTTTGAAATTTAACAAAACAAAATGCAACATTAAAAAGAACTCTGGCTGTAATCTGGAATTTCATCAGAAACATCAGATGAAGTGAAAGTCCTTTAATCAGCCAGCACGTACAACTCCGAGCCACCCACGCAATAGATCTGGTAAAGATGTAAACATTTGGGGCTGCCTCTAAGTTTCTGCACATTATTGTATTTCAGAACATAGGTATGCTCCAGGTGTACAAGGCTTGTCTAGCCTAGTAATAATAAAGCTGAGGGGATATATGATACTGGCTTTGCATATAGCAAAGAAATAAAAACAGAGAGAAAGAAGATTCCATTTAAAAATTGATGCTAAATAGAAAAAGACCAATTTCAGGCCAATCTAAAATTTTAATGGAAAATTAGAAGAAAGTCCATCCAACTCACCAGAAACTTGAGTTTTAAATAACATTCTGCCAAAAGGAAGCAGAGTGTGGAGAACATGGGTGATTTTAAGGTGATCAGTTACAATGACAAGATTATTTGTGGTACCAGAGACCTGGCTTCAAAGCCCTCTCCCGTGATGTTTTCTTCATTTAACAGTTTGGCTAAATTGCAGTAGCACTTTTTCCTTGGGTGCACCTTCAGCTCCTATCAGAAATCAAAACTGACCACTAAACTGAGTATCCAGAAAAGACTGTCAAAACTCTTCTATCTGCACACTGTGGTATTATCTTTCTGCAGACTCGCAGTCTCACAAATGCAGTTCTTGAGATATCAGTCTTACCTTTGGGATCCTCTATTTGCACATCTTTACAGAGACAAGAGGGCTTTCCTGACTTCTAGACCTCAGTGTACTTTTAATGAATGCTTAGGCAAACTATCTGCAAGCATGAAATGGTTGAGGAAGAGAGTACACCAGCACTGGAGAAGGAGAATGCGTTGCCATTAGGAAAGATGAAGCGTCACTGTTTTGCTGTTTTTATGGATAGATATCCATGAGCTGCCAGACCCTGTTCCTGGCACCTAGGAATGGCTCTTGTACACTGTGATTTTCAGGCTCCAGGGTAGAAGACATTCCCCTGAGATTTCACGTGTTTTCCATCAGTTTCTTTCTAGCTCATTTGAAGAATTGGCAATGCCAAACAGCCAAAGGAGTTCTTGATTCTCCAGGGTGACTATGGAGATAGTAGGCTGCACAAGGTGCCTTCAGCTTAGTAAAACCCTCATGCCGCTTAACTGCTAGGTATCCCCTTAGAGGAACAAGCTTAGAAAGATGATATATCATCTTTTCTTTTTTTTTTTTAATTGTCAGCCACTAAAAAAAAAAAAACGCTGTCCATCTGAAGCACTTTGTATGCATGAGTCACCCTTCAGGCACTTGGTGGAGATAAACTTCTCAACTGTCAGAAAAACTGCTGGACCTTTTGATACAAAAGATCATCCTCTTAAGGATACTTAATGGCTGGGTAGCAGTCTCCTGTGTGAATGTATCCAAGTAATTATAGCTTAAAGTTATACTAATCACTCCTAATAGAGATGGACTGTTCCTCCTGCTGTGTCCCTCACTGCTCCCTGATGAGAACTATCCCAACAATTTGGGATTAGCAAAAACACTTGTTACACTATTAGCTTCATAACTTTATTAACATCTTTGATTATAGAACAGATGGATGAATCTTAATCATTCTATAATGGAAGATTAAATAGCTTAAATTATATCAATCATATTTAAATCTTTACTTAATAAAACAACAATTTAAGTTGGGTCATCAGTAGGGTTTGAACCCAGGACCTTCAGATTAGCAGCCAAGACTTCCTCCATTAAAAGAGTAAACCCATTAGCTGCTTGCGATTGTACACTTGTATCTATGCACTGGCCATTAAAATACATGACACACGCTGTGCCAGTGGATTACACATTGAATTCTGAGATTAAGAATTCCTAGGTTCCTTTTGTGCCTCTCAGAAGGAGTTTTGCCGCCTGAATAGAGTAGGCAATGAGAAATGGGTCAGCTGGTGACAGTGTTCAGTTGTATTTTTACATAAAGCTTGTATAAGTGTTCAGGTATCAAAAGACTTTATAAAAATGTCTGGTTCGGTTATCTTTGGTTCAGAAACACACAAGAGCCAAACATGCATATTTGGTGTATGCACTTTGGGATCCAGACAAAAAAGAGAATTATTGAATCCCCATCCTGTCATTATGAATATAACTATGAGAATACAGTAAAAACTGTAGGGATTGATCACAGTGTACTTTTTGTCGTCTATTTCAGGTAAACTGGTTCACTGTAAACAAAAGTTTTTAGAGGATTTTTTTTTCTCTACATCATTTTTGCTGTGCTACCTAAACCTTAGGTAACCTCAAATATTCTTTGTGACCTCCCCTGGGGTCARTGCTGGTTTGCACTGACCCAGAATCCTAACTGCAGCTTATTAAAGCCCTTTATCTGCCACCTTATCAGTCGCCTTATCAGAGACAACACACCAAACTTTACTGAAGGTGGCAAATGACACCACTGACTGGAGATAAGATGTATTATTCTCTGAATATTTAATGAAAGATCCAGTGGAGAGTGGCTCAACAAATCTCCTGTGAAAAAGAGATCTTCAATCTTAACTGTAAATATGAATGCAATATGTTTACAATGCCAGCCTTCAGCAAGCTTTGATTTCATAACTGTGTGCAGAGAACTGATTTGTTAATTTTTGTAAATAATGTTGGACTAACAGAAAACGCATGACTGTTGCTTGACACTGTTAACACAGAGCTGCAACTCCAAGACTGAAGGTGAAGCATGGTAAATTAAAGATCAGCCACTGATATGGAGTTAGTTTGAGAATATCACCTCCAAAAGCAAAAAGCCCAAGAACACACTGAGGAATGTGTTTGGCTCCAGCTTAGTTGGAACAAAACCTACTAATTCCTCATCAAAAACACTTCCTGTGGCATCATTTGGCTTCCTTGGGGGGGTCTAAAAGCAGGTGAAGCTCTAGTTAACTTTGGAAAACTCACAATAAAAGGTACAATTGCACAGTAGCTCCATAGCTGTATATTAAGTGCTATAATTCTGCGAACTTTGCAAGTTTGCCCATCAGTCTTCCTCAAAACTTTACATACAAACCTAAGATTAAAATTTTATTTGGAGATGTCATTTCACTTTACTGCGAATCAGTACATCAGCTCTTCTATAAGTGCACTCAGTTGCTCCCTGAAGAGAGAGAAACTTAGCAATGATATATATATTTCCTGCTCATTACACTGTAAAAACCCTTGGAGAACTGATACATTGATTAGCACAAGTCAGAAGTGCATCTTTGACTTGATCAATACATTTGTGTGTTGCGGACTGGCTAATGGCAAGTGTCAGAGTGCCCACCTGTTTGAAATAATTGCAGGATACAAGCATTAACCTATTGAAAGAGCGCATTTATTGGGCACAAAGAAAAATTTATGATCTTCAGCTATACAGCCTGTGCAATAACACTGACTGCCAAGTAGAGAAGAGATAGTTCAGCTATATTAAAATAGCAGGTAAATCTGGAGTCTGGGGTTTGCTCCAGGTATTTAAAGACCTGAGCAGAGCGTAATGAAGGAACAGATGCACCACTTCAAGCCAGTATGGTACATGAGTAGCCTCAGAGGAGCATTGGAACACAAAATGAAAAAAAATACAATTCTGATCAAAGATATATATCCAAAGGTTCAGAAAATACATACGCCTGTTTACAGAGATCCTCTGTATGGAGTCTTCAAAGCTTGATACAGATGCGCCCTAACTGTAATTCATGTCACTCTCTCAGGATAGGGTACTTTTTTATGCTCTTGAGAATTATTTTATTTCTTAAAATAGCTTTTCCAGGTGAACTGAAACACTTTGCGGGTTGCTTTTAAGTACTCTGATACTTCTGACTGGCCTTGTTTTTCATTTTAAGCTCACAAAATGGAGGAGGAGCTCCTCTTCTTTGTTAATCCTCTAAACCAGTAGATACAAAGTTCTCACTTGAGATTAAGTTAGGTTCCCCTGTTGGCATGCAGGAACTAAATATTTCCCAGGAAAGCACCTAACCACCACGGTAAGGTTATTCTATGATGAGCTGCTTTCAGTATTTTCTACTGCTGCTATTCTACTCCAAATGGAATATTTCCATAGTCAGCAGGAGATAACTATTGTCTGGTGGTTCCACATCTCATTTGGTAGAGGCCATGTCTAACTTCTGGTACTCCAAGGCACAAATAAGCATGGCTTTCCAAGCAGAGCAGAGAAGACTCAGGGCAGCCGAGCTGCAGAGAGCCCTGGACCAGACCTGCCCACTGGCCTTTCTTGGAGGGGACAAGAGGTGGCCGAACGTGTCCTGATGTATGGAGATGGAAAGGGATTGACTTCTGACAAGAGACACCCTATGTTGGACTGAGCTACCCTAGATATTTCATGCAGTTTTAGGGTTGAGTCCTGAAATTCTACAGCTGCCAAAGCGGAATCACTATGGCCAGGGAAACAAAAATTGCAGGAAACTAGTCACCTGAGGGAAGTGCACGGTCAGGTGCTGGTGCCCTGAGTGGGTGTCCTGACTTCCCTCAAAAGAGCCTGACCCAGAAATGAAGAGCTGT
Organism: Phoebastria nigripes; assembly: GCA_035582835.1. Taxonomy (NCBI): domain Eukaryota; kingdom Metazoa; phylum Chordata; class Aves; order Procellariiformes; family Diomedeidae; genus Phoebastria; species Phoebastria nigripes. The sequence continues at coordinate 1,658,763 of JAYKAV010000078.1, read as the reverse complement.
TTGATCTGAAACCAACTTCATTTGTGTTGCTGCAAGAGGATCTCTTTCCATGTTAGAGCAGCTAAACTAATATCTTTTCCCAGTCCGTTTAAGACAAAGTGTTTCTACAGCCCTGTCTCAGAGGCCATAACGTTGTGGCTTTCTCCTGGCCCAGTCAGCTAGATCACCTTATGTCCTGGTTCCGGCTGGGACAGAGTTAACTTTCCCCCCAGTAGCTGGGGGGTGTATGCTGTGTTTTGGGTTTGGTATAATAGGAGCATTGATGGCCCATTGATGTTTTGGGTGTTGCTGGGTGGTGCTTGCACCGGGCACTTTTTGGCCTCCCATGCCCTGCCAGGTGCATGGGAAGCTGGCGGGGGGAGCATAGCCGGGGCGGTTGACCCAGCTGGCCAATGGGGTATTCCATACCATGTGACGTCATGCTCAGTATAAAAACTAAGGGTGTGGGGGGGCTCAGGGTCCCGGGGGACGGGCTCTCATTCGGTTCGGCGGGTGGTGAGCAATTGCATTGTGCATCGCCTGCTTTGTATATTGTTGTTGTTGTTATCACTGTTACTATTACTGTTCTACTTTGTTTTATTTCAATTATTAAACTGTTTTTATCTCAACCCGCGAGTTTTCCTACTCGTGCCCTCCTGATTCTCTCCCCCATCCCACCGGAGCAGGGGGGTGAGCGAGCGGCTGCRTGGTGTTTAGGTGCTGCCAGGGTTAAACCACGACACCTTATCAGCGCAGAGCAGGAAGACTAGGACTTGTGTATCAGTCTCTGGGTTTAGTGTGATTAAGACTCAGGGCCTGCACTAAGTTTGTCATATGCCTTTGTACAGGTGACAAACATGGCTATTTGAGATCATTCTCTGAAACCTGATGCATTGAGGTTTTGTAGTAGTCCCATGGAGATGGAGGTAAAACCTGGGCTTGGGAGGAACCCTCTTAATTACAGGTTAAGAGCTGCCACCTGAATTCAGACCCAGCACCTTGATTTAGTCCTTGAAACAAGGCCAAATGGGTAATAGTAGCCCAAAAAGCTCACATAAGAGAAGTTAGTGGGGTGACTGTTTCTCCTATTAAATTAAGAAAACAGTGATTAGGAAGTGTAATATTGAGTTTTTCCTGCTCGGTTTCTGCAGCGCTGAGTTTGCAGAAGAGAGAATGTGCACTTCTCAGGTATCTGGGAAGTGCTTTTAAGTGTTTCTAACACATCTGGTAGAGTCTGAAAATGCTTTAATTACTAAAGACTAAGACTGGTAAGGGTTGGGGTTTTTTGTTTTTTAACTTTTACTAGTAATCTGATACTCTTTTCTATTCTTTTTAGTTTCCTATAGTCACACTGAGGTTAGCTGTATAAATAACAGAAATTTACTCACCCTAAAGTGTCCTTTAAGAGAATATCAGAGGATGAGGTACTATTGCTGTAACATAGAAAATAAATGTAATGCTATTGTTAACAGCATGTAGTGCTCCTGCAATCCACAAAGGTACAGAAAAGTAAGATGGATTTTAAACAATGATTAAAGGGGAACACTGAATTGATAAAGTAGCAAAGTGACTCCCTTACCCCGTAGTTTTGCTGTTTACATGAGAAATCTTTTAAATACTAGTGTTAATCTAGCTCTGTTTTCACTAGCTGTAGGCTGATGCATTCATTATTAACCAAAAGCCATCCCTTTTGGAGTGCTGTGGCAAGTGCCTGTGCTAATTGAAAAGAACCCTTTGGGACTTGCTCTCAGTGCAACAACTGGCTCTCAGTAAAAAGGAGAGCTCCAGGTTTTGAGGCAGTCTTTAATTAAATGTAAAAATGTTTCAGGAAGGTGGTGATAAGTAGCCCAAAGCAACTGTGTTCTGGACTTCACTGATGAGCTAGATCAACCCTCTGATCTGTGCTGAAAGGACTTCTTGTGAATCCGATAGGAGCAGCATAAGGTAAGACACTGGTGACAGGTTCTGGGAGAGCATTTCAGATCCACTGATTTTTCTGTGGACTCGGTCTGGTGAAATATTCATTTTTTGTCTTCAGGCTTTCCATAGTAGCATGTCTAATGCAGAAAATGTAATACTGACTTAGTATGCAATTGTTCATATGAAATTCAATACTTCCATTTGGATGTTCTGCTTTACAGTAATGAGTATGATTTCAGATGGGAACTATGCTGTCCAGGTGGATGTAGAATCTGTCATGCATCTTCCGTATCTCAGCCGTTGTCACAAACTTATAAAAAAACCCTCTGGTTATGGAGGTAGAAAGCTCTGAGTTGAGAAGGTGGGGTTTTAGGTGTGGCGTTTAGTTATAATAGGCCTACCTTTTCATCGGCTAGGAGGAGATGGCTGTTCAGTTTGTCACATGCACATCCTTCCTTTAATTGCAATTCTCCAGTTGCTTCTACAGTTTAGTCTGTGCGAACGGGAATCAGGTAGTGCCTGGTGAAGACACCAGCAGACAACACTTGGGAGGCAGTTAAGTATCCAGGGAGGTCTAGCTTAGAATCTAGGCTTGGACAAAGCACGATGTCAAACACCGGAATGCCCATTTCATTGGTCTCTGTGGGTGATACCTGCCCAGGGAGAATGCAGTTCAGGGGCACGGCCCCTGCAGCCTGAAGGAGGAAACCTCTTCTCAAATGCGCAGGAAGACGTTTCCTGCTTGATGAGCACTGGGCATAGAAAAGCCTATTGTACGTGATGAAACTCCTATGCAGGTATCTATACCCTTCATGTTTAGAGTGTTTGCCTGCAGTACTTAGCTGCTCATATATACCTGAAGTTAGTGTATGAAATTGGAAGTTGATGTTGTACTGTAAACTTGACCCTTTTTCAGCGTGTACCATGTAATAGAATCATCCGTTACATTACATTTGATTACATTTTCTTACACACCTTTTACACAAAACCCAAATTTCACTGGATGGATGCTTTCCAAGAACCAAGACAACTTTTCAGTGTGCTTTTATCCTTGCTTTTCTTTTGTTCACTGTGTGGGTCCATGCCAGTCTGCTTGATGTTCACCTCCCGAACTGAATAAGGAATCATTGCCATAGGGATTTTATGGCATTAGAACTCATTACTGATAATTTATTCATATTCCTATCTGACCCTTTTGGGACATGCCCTATGTAACAGAATCTTTCATTACATTACCTTACATAATTTTTACACAGAACCCCAATCCCACTGGATGGATGTTTCCCAAGAACTGGGACAAGTGCTTAATGAAGGAATCGTTGCCATAGGGGTTTTACAGAGTTACAGCTTGCTGCTGTTAATGTATTCAGCTTGGAAATTGCCTTTATACTGTGCACGTAAATAGGCAAGCTGAAAAAGTGAGATTAAATCTCAGTTAATTTTGGACACTTCTGAAACATTCTTCTCTGGAAATGCAGAGCACTTTTCTCTAAGCAAACCTTTGGAAAAACTGAGACTCTATGTTTAAAGCACTGTTTGAGCATCAGTTATTTAAGCTGCAAGATACCTCTGAAGGACAGGTTCATAAGCTTTATTTTCATCCACTTATACATAAGAGTACAAAGAAAACACTAAGTGACTTACTGAGAAGAACACAACAAATATATAGCAAAAAAAAAAAAACAACTCAAATTTAAACTTGGGGCTTCCTGTTCCTGGCATGTCCTGCCCTTCTTTTTACAGATCATCTGACTCCAACTGCATGTATGTCTAACACATTTGGAATCTGCATGGTTCCCAAACTGGAAAAAATGAGAAATTATGATCAGCAATTTCTGTTTTCTTGCAGAAAATTTTTTCTTCAATGAGTTACTCAACACTTGCACTGTTGCTGAGATATAACCATCAAACTGAGATGGAGTATGCCATACGCAACTGTCTTAATTGTGAGACCATTCTCTTCAACATATGTTTAGAAAAATTGAATTCAGGCTTTATAGTAAATGAGCTATTCTCTGAATGTTGTCTACAGTACAGTTCTGCAAAGGTGTCTTAGCATAGGGCATGTTTGTATGAATACATACATACAAGTTTAAAATTCTTTTCTTAATTTTAAGATGAACTCAAACAATGTTTCACAGCTTTTCACTGTAACAATATTCTCCGAAACACTCTGGGCGGGAGTAGGAGGCAAATAAAAATACAGGGACTGCCAAATGAATGACTGTCAAATTCAGTAACCTATCTCTGACAGTGGCCAATAATAGATGCTCAAGTGAGAACTGAAAGAAAAAGGACAGAAGTAATCCTATCTAACAAATTAAGCAGCACAGGGACTGTTTGTGCCAGATGTTTCTCTGATTAAAACATCAAATACTGTAAGATGCAAAAGAAAAATTTTGTGCAGTCAATGAGACTCTTTCTCTAATGTGTACAGAAATAGATACATCATGTACAAACAGTTTCTCTCTCCTGATTTCCATGGATTTTTAGCTTCTGAGCCTACAGTTGACAGACACCCAGACTGAATGTGAGGCATGTGGTCTTGCTCAGGCTTCTAGATCTGAGGGGGACTGCAACAGTTAAAAGTCCAGAGTGCCAAGCTGCCACGAAGTCAGAAGATGCTCTCACCTTCCCATTCAACATCATCTACAAGACACAAGGGGCTTATGCTGTCTGGAGATGCTGGAAGCTTAAAACCAAGAGGGCCACTGGAGGTCTGTGCCCTCTCTTGCACCAGGTGACCTGCTCTGCCAAGGCTAGTAGGAGTTTTTAACATGGATGAGCATACTCTTCCTCAAAGCTGTAGAGTAAAGGGGATGGGAGGATTTTGTTTTGGAGGTGATGGAGTTGACTTGTTAATAAGGTCTTAATAGTCAAATYGTGTTTTGAAAACATTCATCCCCATTCCCATCTCATCTGCTGACTTTCTTTCCACCTTCCATTCTTTGTTGACTGGAGCACTTTTTCCATTATTTATAGCCATGGCTAACAAGCAATCATATCTGACAAGAAGTGAATAGAGGATCCCCTTATATTCTAGCACAGAGAAAGGTCACTTTGAAGGAGGGAACCAGTCACCCAACAGAATGCCAGCCGGTAGAGAAGCTGGGTTGGACACGGGTGACCATGAGCATCCAGAGAAGCCACAAGAGAGTGGTGACTCCAGAGTCTGCAAATGCATATACACTTTAGTCTGGTCACGCAGCCTTGCTGGAAGAGCTTGGTTCTGTCCTCAGGACAACTGTCTGCCAGGAGGATGATGCCATTCCTTAGGAAAACTTCTTTTTCAAGCTAAGATCCCTTTTAGGTCTGCCCCCTATTTTATTTTATTTTTTTTCATACAAGGCCATTTTCAGTCTAACCATAGCAAGTCTCAAGTAAGCTGTTTAGCAAATGGATAATAGTAAATGTTCTCCTGGATAACCTCAGTCAGAGATACAAATTGGCAGTGCTGTTCACATGGGCAGGATTTCAAGTTGGTGCTAGCTATTGCTGGGAATTTTCCTCTCTGCCGTATTCCAGCGTTACGTTTCATGYAGTGGTATGGCTCTCAGTTGCAATACTATTTCCATTTCTCCCCAGCATGAGAGAAACAACTAGAATCCTGGCTTGCAATCTGTCTCACTAATGCTTAAGCTGGTGTTCACAGCCCTAAAGGCTTGTAGGCAATTTAATTACATTCATTTTGTAATTTCAAGTGATGGTATTTTGTAAACATTTTTAATGTATCATCATTAATATGCTAAGGAAAGAAATCTATTTCTGCCAGGAAAGAGGAAATAAATCTTCACTATCTCTTTGGTCCACTAGTTTACATTTAGAATAGAACACCTTTTCTGAAAAGCTGTTGGAGACATATGCTCCCATTATTATCTCACAGTGATTTATCACTAACTCTAAAATAAACATTATATCCAAGTTACCTGCTTGCTACTGCCCTTACTATGCCATTTCAGAATATCTTAAAGAACCAGTATASAAACATTGATGTGGGTTGGCTGTCTTGGGGTTTTTTTGCCTGCACTCAGTTTTTGTATTGTTGCCACCCTTATTTTTTCAAATTGTATCATGTAAGAGGGAGAGATAAAATAAAAACAAAATTGCCAGCTGAAATCCAAGGTAGAGAAGGCAAACTCCCACATAGAAACCAATACTGAAATGTCCTTRTTAGAAGGATGCTGAGTTGGAAAATTTTCATGTTCTAGGGGAAAGGGAAAACTCACTAAAACGTAAGGTATGCTATACCCTTAAGGCTGAGAGGATCTTTTCACCTATGTATTTGGGGCTGGGTGAGTCAGTGCAGCCCTCGGTAGCCTGAAACAGGCATAGACCATGGTCTAAGCTGTAATTCTGCTATCAGCTGCCCAGCATCTCTCCGTTTGTGAAATGGGACATCTGGTCTCCGCTTTCCAGCTGCTTTTGCAAGTAACGAATAGCACTATTTCCAGTAGAGTTGAGAAGAAGATATTTTCTTGTAGCTAGAAGATCAAGGTGACCCAGGGCATAAGACAAGTGGAACCCGTAGTTCTCTGCCTTAGCACGTGGGGCCTGCCTCTTGGCTAACAAATCACAGGCTGCCCATGCTTCAGAGGAACAACTCCATTAAATTACGGATATTTACTTATATTTGAGATAAGAGTCCAGCGTCCCTCTCAGTATAAGGGATCCTATTATGCCAGAGCGATGTAAACCAAGAATAACTGACAGTTCCAAAACAACTTACCTTGAGTTGAGGTTAAGGAAGAGAGTGTAACAAGGACTAGGGTGAGGCTGRGGGAAGTTACCCAATTGTGTGGCTACACTTTAAAAGAGAAGGATGACTAGAAGCCACTTGAGTACTTCCTGAATGCTAATCTTATTAATTTTGTTTTTAGAAGTTTGATCTATGTTGCAAATCTTCTAGTTCTCACACTCTCTACAGAATTAGAGCTCAATTAAGGAACTTGGTCACAAGATGCATCGTTGCCCCAACTTGAAAGATGAGGGGAAGGAGGAAGAAAGGTCACTACTCAGCCTTTCATTACCGTACCATTTTCTCTTTTGTTTCTGATGATCACCGCTGCAGTAAAATTTGTTAATAACTATGTGAGGAAAGCTAGCCGAGCTGAAGTTTTCTTCCYTTTAAGCCCTTTTGTTAAATGTCTTGGGCAGTGGATTAATCCTGAACATTTAAGATWCTTGTCTTCCTTTTGGAAAGGCTGTTTTAGACCCATAAATGTTTGTCACTGCAGGAAACTACTAAATCCTGCTCCTGCTCCRTTCTGTGCTTACTGTTTGTTCTGAGGTTGTGCAGTGACAAAACTGTACAGAAATTCTGGGCCAGTTATTTTTTGAAATAATAAATAATCGCCATCAGGTATAAAGCTCTCATTGAGTGCAGTGGAGTCTACTGCTTTAGGATTATTAGAATAGCACTTCTTGGTTTTAAAGCATTGAGAAGAATTGCTTTTTTACTGTGTTTATGAACTGATGTATGCAGATTCAAAACCTGAAGGATTGCCTATAGATATTTGCCAAATACAGTATAATTAATGTTATGCGGTCCTAGAGCATGTTGTGTTTTACTCTGTAGAAGTAAGCCCTGCRTTACATATTTATTTTCTTCAAATGTTTTACATTTTTCAACATCATCTCTCTAGTTATTTTATCTGGTAGATTTTTAGTATAAAATATAGACACACAGTGCAGAATACCACAGTAGGTTTTCCTGGCAAAAATGCATGTAGCCTGCTAAAAGACAGGAGATGAGGTTAAAAATAGTTAGCATGTGGCAGCGCAAGATGGGGGTTTGGGACTTTAAGATCCACTCTAATTATTCACTAGACCAGYATGCTTCTGTCATCTTCACCAATTCAGAATAACACTTGGAAAAAACAAGTGACCCTCACTATCATACATAATGTGGCAGCTTAATTGGCAAGAAGAGGGTGAAAAGTAGGCTAGGAAAACCCTTTGAGACTGATGGAGCATTTTTCAGTGGCTTCATCAAGGTAATGTTCCCCAGGTGATTGGAGGCAGAAAATATTTCATCAGGAAAAATATAAAGGTGCTTCAACTGCAGAACCCCAAACAAATGATTGCAAACATGTTTTTTTTAAAGAGCCTTTCATATCCTAGGTATCTAGAGGAAAAGTAGAAGAAAATGATTAATTTTAATACCCATAAATTATGGTGTTAGTGCACCTAAAAATAACTTGCATTTGCAGTGAGGTTTAACTCAAATAGGTTTTCAGTTGTAATACATGTTTGCTTTGATCAAAGGAGGGAAGCAGTCAATATGTATTTTTGTGCAGGTTAGCACATAGCATGCTCTTTTGCACACGTGCCCAGAACAGAAATAATACTGAAGTACCATTAATTTCATAGTCACARAGCCTATTTAGACCAATCAGCCTCACAAAAGCTCACATTTATTCATTATTCAATTTACAGTCAGATTTTATAAAGACCCTTTTAAGTGAAAACTATGTAGCTCAAATTAAATGAAGACTTTTTTTTTTTGTTGTGACTTTCTAGATAGCATAGTAAAACTACAAAGAAAGGAACTTCCAGAGTTTGCAGGACAAGTATCCTGATTCTCTTAAACCCAGATTTAAATAAATAGTCAAAACTTTAAATATCTATTTTAAACAAAATTCATAGCCCCATTTTTAGAAGAGCTATGTGTCCCCACATCAATATAAGGTTAATTATTTACATTTTCTCATTAATCTTTTCTGTCAAAAAGACATCATCATGTGATTTTGCTTTTTTAACATTCCTAACATGTACCATGGTAACTAACATAAGCTCCTGTTCTGACCTAACAAAATGCATGGGAAACTGGAAAACACTTTCTCTTATTGTTATCCGTGCACATAATGTAGGTTTTTATCACCAAGGGTCCCACGTTCACATGAGCAGGCTAGATGCTCTTGAAAGTCGATTAACTTGTGTACAGCTTTAAATTACTTAATCATATTTGAAATGGAAATGTGCTGGCTAGTTGTTAATTGCCAGTTAAAATAATTCCTGATCAGCAGCGCCTAAAATATGTGAGGGTAATGGTGTTAGTCCCAGTCATGTGTTTGCATCACAAAATCAGGCATCCTTATGTACGCTCTAAGCAGAGGGAGTTGAGTAGCTGAATGGGCCTGGCTGGAGTACTTTTTGTTTTAAGACAGGTCTACAGAAGATCAAAGCATGGATATTGTCTATGCTRCTGGAAAAAGAGGAATTTGATTTCACATCCAGGAAAAAAATAAAACAGGATTTTTGTCTGATACTGAACTACAGATATTTATGATCACCATGCTCAGTACTGGATGAATATTACCTCAAGGATGTAATATTTATACCTTACTGGTTGCCGTATTTTCTCTAATGCCTACAGCTTTGACCTGAAAGAAAACAGTGTCATTATAATGGGCCACACACAATCAGAGATGTCTCCTCCCAGAGTTAATTCTTCTAACAATTTTCAAGGCTGATGATACAATTTTCATTCCTGAATCCAATAAATAAATAATAAGTACAAGGGGATGTTTTAATTACACAAGTCTGTCAGCCTATGCAAAAAACGTAACATTTCTTAAACTGACTGCTGTGCTATATATTAATTAGTCATCACCAGAGAATGAAGGGTTCTATTAGCAGGCAGGTACACATGAGACGATGTTAAAGGAATATATATGCACAGATTCTCAAATCTAACCATCTTATTTGCAATCGGTTACTGAGCTGGAATTTAGTTAAACATCTTGAAGATGTACAAAATAGCTTGTAGAGGAGGCACTGGCTCTTAAGTAATTGGCAGCAGCTCTAGCTCATTAGAATAACCTCTCATCTGACATGCCAAATGTGCCCTGTGTTGAGCTGTTCAATAATCAACAACCAATCGTTCCTCTTTTCACATCACTCAGCATGACAAATCAGTGATATTAACCACATGGGTTAAGGCCAACGCCAGTCATTGTTTACATCTCAGGTTAGCCAATTCTCTTCCAATCAATACAATGTCTCTAAAAATACAATACAAATAGACTGGTGGTGTAGTCTTCATAAAAATCACATGACTTTCCCCACATTTTAAAAAGAAAACAATAAATTATAGATGTGCAATACAAACAGTGGTATGAAACTGGCTATATTTAACTTGAAGAATATAGGGACCACGTTGCTGAAAGGAACTGGTTGCTGCATTTGCTAATACCCAACTTGTAGGAGATACCAAACCCTAGAGTTTCAGAGGAACACGTGATAAAAAGCCCACCTGGAGGAAGTCCCTTAGCTTTTCTCATGCTGAGTCAGCCTCTCAGTAGTGCATTCACACTGACAATGCCCAAGCCCTTCTTCTAAGTGACAGGAATTAAACGATGAGAAGCCCAGGCTATTCTTTTCTGTGTGCGTTACTTCCCATTGGTCAGCACTGAGTTTCAGCTGCTGTTGTGCATCTCTTACTCAGTTTAGTTAGGTTCCTCTCAATCTCACAGCCTTCCCTAGTCTTTACCAAGCTGAATAATTTAGTCATCTGTGCATTTTATCACCTTAGTGCTCACCTGTGGTCAAGGATCACTGATAAATAAGGAAAGCAATACAGTATCGTCTTCAGACAGTACTATTTGCTGCCTTACTGTGCCACCATTAGCCATGAAAGCAAGCATCTGTTCACTCTTATCCACGGCATATTGCTGGTGATACCTCAGTTCTGATGTAGAACAGCACTGTGCTTTTCACTCTTTCACTTCCYAACTTCAGCAAAAGCATCTCATAAAATGTAGCAATGAATCAGTGAGTCTAATATTTACTTGAGGCGAATTAAATCCCATATTCTCCTTATCTCATCACTAGTTTTTTTGTAAGCAATAGTGATGGAAATCCACAAAGTACTGCGACTATCACAAATTTAAAATGCTGATAATATGCCTGTATATGCTAAGCATACCAAGTCCTGCTGATTCTGTCAGTTTGGAAAGAGCTGCAGGCTAAGTGGAGCAGGGTGATGTGCTCTGAAGGTAGCTGAAAGGACGAGTCATAATTCTAAAGAGGGAGGCTGGAGAAAAGGATAAGGAAAAGTAGCCGGTAATATTAGAAATTTCTTGAGCTCTCTGTTCGTAAACAATGTGTAAGATCTGACAAAGAGGTTTTTCTCTTGCTCTGCATGTGATTTTTGTGATCTGCCGAGCTGCAGATCTTGTCCCTGCAGCCAAGGACACAGCAACCTTTCAGCTTGCCTACTTCAATCCCTGGCTTTCCACTTTTAGCAAAAGTCCTGCAGCAGGTTACCTCCTGAAATGAGGACCTGCCAGCATTTTTTCTCCATCTTTGCTTTCACTGATAACAGAGCAACACATCAGCAATGGAGAGCTCCTTGAGTAGTGTCTACGCACGAGGTCTGTCTGCAGGCTGAGCAGTAACACAGCACTGCTTACCTAGTGGGAGTCTCTCGCTGCGGCTCCTTGTATTTCTATTTTCTCCCTCCCCTCCCTTATTCCCCCCCCATTATGTATAAACATAGTACTTGATTTCAAAAGTTTTGATAACATCGTGTTTTGTCTGAATTTTGACTTTATTTCCTGTTTTATTCCTGGCACCCTGTGCTGGTTTTGGCTGGGATAGAGTTAATTTTCTTTATAACCACGACACGCCCAAAGGTTTTGTTACACTGCTTTTGATTGCTCTCTTTCTTTTACATAGAAGGTGGTAAAAAATCTATACACCATATTTAAATATATATTTCTATAGTATAGACAGTAGAGAAATTAAAAGGCAGAAAAAGGGACACTCAAAAGATTCAGTAAATATACATAGTGGCTGTCATTAAATGTATGTTTACCCAGACTCCCACTGGTCTATCTGGGCATAGCTAGGCTCCCTGGTGCAGTACACGCTGTACCACTGTGGGAAAATACAGTGCGGGGGGAAGTTATTTGCTTATGATGGGAATCACATAATAAATATATCCTGAGATGGTCAGGATAGCTATTACTGTGCCTTGGTGAGCTTGGGCATTTAAATGTCTAGCCATTTTTCTTTTTTTAACGGCTCATTTTATATACAGTACATCATTGTACCACTGACCTTTTCTCTTCTGACTTGCGCTGATGACATCATGAAAATGACAAGATTACCGGGAGCGATGGAAATAGGTGCTTATCATTGTACAAATTAGCAAAGAGCTGGCAGCAATGGGAACAACATGATAGGCTACTACATCTGCTCTGGTGCAGACGAGAAGACCACATCCCAGCCATCTAAAATTGGCAATCGTAATTCAGTCAGGGACAAAAGCTCCTGTTTGACCAGGAGCTTCTCTCGGTGTGGGAGCATACAGATGAAAATGTCTGATTACCATCTATTAAAACATGGAGTTAAAGCTATTAAAAAGCCAATATTTACCAACTTCAATAGATAAATAGCACACTTGCTATAAATATATCCTATTTTAAATGTGGAGCTTAGTCATATTTTCTGGGCTGAATTTCAGTAATTACTTCCACATAATAACCTCTCCACTCATTTTAATTCCTTTATTCAGTTTTAGTTATAGTAAGCACTGACATGCTTTAACTGTATTTCATGGTTTTAAAGTTCTCAAAAGAATATAGGGTTCTTGTACTGTCATTTGAAATGCATTGATATTCCTGAGACATTAGTCTTGACTCAGTATAGTATTATTAGGCCTGTAGCAAAGCTTATTTAGTAGATTCACACTCATGCTTAAAGTTAAGCATGGTCTTAGTACCATACTGAACTGGGGTCTTGGAAACATAGCTATGCATGCTGATTTACCACGATAGCGCTGTAGAGTGAGTAAAATAGATAAATGGATGTCAGCTAGGTAAGAGATATGGGAGATCATGTAGAAATGAATACTTGTGTAATCACACTCTGGCTATGATGGGAATAAAAAGGATATTTTGAGTTGTGTTACTTAGGTGATCTGCCAGCCCAACAGACCTCCTCTGGCTTCTATTCCTGTCACCACCATCCCCCMAAAAACCCAAACAAAACCCAAGAAAAACAAAACTGGATGCTGTTTTCTGTTTACAAATTTATTTTCTCTGCATTATCAGAAGTTGCAGATAACTATGAAATAGATGAGTTGAGGATTAGACTGCAGTGGGTCATTCCAAGGGCCACTCAGGTGCAGCAGGTATTGGCACAGTGTTGTGATAACTATAAGTGAAAAATGAGATTTCAGTTTTCTAATAACATTGCAAYGTTTTTTTGTGGTGGTCTTCTTATACCTGCTGAGAATGTTGGCTTTTTATCATTCACGAACAGGTAAATGTTTCTGTAAGAAAAGGCTTTTCCTTTATGCTCAAGAATATAATAGTTTTTATTACCTTGAGACCCAGATTGAGGGAGGAAGTGAAGGCACGATCAAATACACAAGAAAAAAMCATTGCCCTGGGAAGGTGACAATGTAGTAATAAGGCATGTCATTCAATAATCATCGTGACTTTAAGGGGAATAATGATTTAGGATCATCCTCATTTGCTTTCTCAGAATTTCCTGTAGCATTCTTTTGCACTGGGTTCCCACCACCCTTGTGGATCATGCGTGGTGTTAGAGAGATTGAATGAGCTGTACTGGATAGCCTGGTGCTCTACGTCTTTATCATCAGAAAAAGATGGCAGAACAGCATCTGTTTCCCTGACTGCAAGCGTTCTGGTACTTCATCTGTATGTGCATAGCTGCAAGCTATACTAGATCTCTTTGCTCTTGTGGTTTGGTAATTCCAGTAGCAGGTAGCTTTGGCAGCATTTCATATCCATAATGGTATCCGTGACTGTCTCTTAGTGAAGCAGATGTGCTCATTTCTATCCATGATTCTTTTATCCTAGATGAATTACTGGAGCACGCTAACGTCAAACATGACTAAAACTACAGACTAGGTGATGGCCTTCATAACACTGTGCCATGTCATGGTTTTCCAACTGCTTCTAGATCTCCCTGCAGATAGCAAAAGAAATCTATAGGCTCCCTGCCTGGGTTATCACCTCCCTGGGAAGTGGCTCCATGCAGCTGCTTGAATTAATTGGCATACACAGGGAGGGACAGAGCAAGGGATTTTTGGAGAGACACCAGATTTAATGTAGGCAGGCTCATCTTTCTCTACAGTCAGTGAAAAGGGAAAGATCTCCTCCATATTCAGTTCCTGTTTCTCAAACCATTAAGTGACTACTCCAGGAGTCTCAATTCCCTGTGAGTTTTCAAWTTTTTTTTTAGCACACAGCTAAAAATTAGCTAGCTATGACTATGCAAACAACAGTGCATATCAACAGTCTTATTGCAAACAAGACTAGTAAGACCAAACAGGGAATTACCAAGAATCATCGGAGTACTGTGGTTAAATGCAAGGTAATCCCCAAATCCCCCAATATATGAAAGTCAGTAACTTTCAGAAAATGTGTCCAAATCCCTGGTCCACTCCCAGCTTTCTGAACTCAGTCAAATTTGCTGTTGGTTAAAGTGCTTAGAATAGCACATGTGGAAATCTTAATGCAGAGCACTTCAGCCTTTCATTCTATATCTGACAGGAGATGCTTCAGTTTGTGCTCTTCATCTGTCTTCAGAAAAGTGTGGGTGTGAGTCTCTTTCCGTCACACTCTGGATAGACAGCCTGACCAGACTCGCTTCCCAGGCTAGCATTAGGCTTTTGGAGATCCCTCACTGTATTTATGTCTTGTAAAGATCCTATTGCATTGTCAGCACTTAACACCAGATAATAATTCTGGAGCCAGACACTCCCATCACAGGCCACAAGTCACTTCTATTGATTTCAAATACAATGCTGCTTTTATCTCCACTCCATTCAGGAAAGAGTGTGGTTGGGTCACCCTCACTATATATATATCATTTGAGTAATATAAGAAAAGTAACGTACTGGAGGAAACTCTTGTACAAAGGCAATGCATCTTTATACTAATTCCTAGAATGATGCACATAAAAAGAAGGATTTTTTTTTTTTTTTCCCTTTGGAAGTGATATAATAATCCCAATAAAATGATAGGGGTATTGTCACTGCCTTAAATATGGGTACAAGAGAATGAATTTTCCTCCTCAATTTGTAAGTCATTTGAGCAGCTGGTTAATATTTACTAGCCTTCATTAATGGCAAATAACCAATAGTTAAGTCTTAACCCCAAATTAACTGTATAGAAAATAAACAATTTCAGTGAAAAAGATTGTCTCTAAGAAGTCTAGTTTGATCAGGTTCCTTCACCACAATCAGAAGAAAGAGAAAAATGTATGTGGAGTTAGCAACAGATACCACACCACCACATGAGTCAACAAGGCTATTGAGGAGAGTAGATTTTAGGACTTTGCACCTGGCTTGCTTTTGAAGCAATCTGAATGACTAAATGGTGTGGGGGATAGAGTAGAAGGGACTTTTTATATATATATTTTACTAAAAAAAGTTGTTATTAATGCAGAGGTAGAACCTTAAGTCACAGACAGACATTAGGCATGGCTGCTCATAGCAGGACCCAGATGCCAAACTAGAAAAGATACATAATGCTTCCCATAGCAGCATCTGGCTTTTTGGCAGAGTCTACACACTTGGGCATTGATGACTCTGGATTTGCTTTGTAGTCTTTCAAACAGTTGGATTGCAGTGGCCCTGGGCAAAACTGCAGAACCTTTTCCTCCATAGCACATCATTTCACATAGCATTTCCCTTTTCCTAAATAAATTTCTCACTGCCCGATAAGCAAAAATTGAACTGCCCAGTCCTTTAATACAAAAAATATTTTAATGTTGGAAAAAAGCAGGACCTTAAATGTTTGCTCTTGTGTTTCTTTTTTTTTTTCTTTTTGTGTTGCAGATCAACCACTCRCATGACTGTATAGAAAGACTTGGGAAATATCCAATGCGAGTATGCCCTGCCTGCAAATGAGAAAAGGGCTCAAAGTGCATACATATTCTTGCACGTCCTTAATGGATTAAGCTAGTAGTATGTTAAAGTAAAATACATTATACTGATATATAATGAAGCGATCTCTTAAAGCGAGTTACGGTAAAGGACGGAATCACTATATTTTCATTCTATACCTTTCACCAAAGGTTTTTACAATGATATTAAATATTAACTCTGTATAGGTTTAATCCCAAGCCACAGCAGCAGCCTTAAGGTTAATAGTCCTTTTAATTAAAGGATAAGTCAGTTATTGAACACAGAAGCTAATCACAAAAGGATTACCACTGAAAATGAACATAGTCTGTGCAATTAGTCTGATAATTAAGACTTAAGTACTGGACAGAGATCAAAGTGCTTGTAATCTGCAATAAAGTTCCTAGAGTTGTAAGGATTTTCAAAATGTTAGCTTGTGCTTTATTGCACCTTCCATTTATTGTGTACCCATGATAGCAGCAAACACATTTTCCCAATGGATATCAGCATGTATAACTGCAACAGCTGTTACTACATAAGCCTGGTGTTTCTCACAATATGATTACTCTGTCAACGACTACCATAAAAGGTGGCATCTGTATTCATCAAACAGAGTTATCAATAAATGTAAAGCCATACAACAATTAGAGATCTCCATGGAAGAACAAATCCAACCAAAAAAAATGTCAACTACACTATTTAATTACTAAGATTGTTAATCAATAAAATGCCTTCATAACTTTTAATTAAATTTTTATTTGAACTGGATGTTTAGAGAATTTGATTCTTTGTTTTCATTTCATTTAACAGTTGCACTACTAAAGTACTGGTGGCATCTGTGAACAACCATCCCCAGGGGGACACTTCATGTCTGTAATTGCATTTTGTCACCTACAGAGGGTGTTAAGAATCTTGTTAAAAATAAAGGAAATAGTTAGGAGACATCTCACTGTAACCATTATTATAGTGCAAATTACCAGGTAGAGCAATCCAGAAGCTGTCAGGAAAGGTTAGCAAGAAAGAGTGTCAGGAAATCAACCATTCAGCAATTCATCATGGCCTAACGCTAGCTCTAAAATGAAAGCTTTAAAAAAGGCATTGTTTTATGAAGTAAGGGACATTATCTTTTTTTTTTTTTTTTTTTTTTTTTTTCAGCAGTGAATAAAGATAACAAGGACAGTGGTTCTCCTATAAAAGATATAAAGACATAATGATGAAAAAATGTTGATTATTTTATCGCACAAATTTGCAGGCAAAGTAAAAACAAGAGAGAGGTGGTTACAATTGAAGGAGGCCATTGCTGTGTATTACCTCACCTTTAATTTTATTTTAATTTCGGAACATGCAGTCTGATTTTTGCAATCCTTGTTCAGGCAAAAAATGACAGGCTTTCCAGGTCACTAGTCTGGTCCCTAAATGCTCTGTAAGATGTCATGAAAACATAAAATTTGCTTTTCAGGAAGTTTTTACAAGTGCAGTCTTGATACTGATTGTAACACAGATTACCTTTGTTCTGTTAAGGGATATTGGAAGAGTTTGTTGCCATTTGTCTCACTAGCAAATAAATGTTATCTGCCTCTTCCTTTGACTTTCCAATTTAGCTAGTCAGTAGGGACCTCCTGATGTTGACTATCGATGATGATTCTCCACTGCTGTAATGCCACTGATGTGGYCATATCTGTTCCCTGTTACAGACTGCCGTTGTTATGGTGCACTCTCTGAGGAATGCCATCGCTGCTGTTTTGGGTTTTGTTGGTTCACATTCATAATTATGGCAAAGCACCRGACACAAAACTCGGTCTTCTATAAAGCAGCTAAAATTGTATTCTCGGGGCGGGGGGGAGGGCAGCACAAAAGAAAAACAAACAGAAAAACCCCCAAACCACCAAAAGACTGAACTAGTACAATGTCAACGAAGAAAAGTTTGCATAGGCCAGTAGCATTTTCTTGGTTAATTCTGGCTGGGTGAAGTGGAAGGAAGGGAGTAGAGTTTGCTGGTGGGAGGGGAGAGTTCCAACAGGGCATGCAAAGAAGAAATAGATTATACATGTACTACAAATTCAAGTTACTGGGACAGCCTATCAGCATGAGAGGCATAAGGAAGGTATGTTTTATTTCATTATGTTGCTAAAGGGCCTGAAAAAGAAGATAGATGTAATCAAGAAATCCCTGTGAACCAATGGGTTGCATATGTAGGTGTCTTCTGGTTCCAGTCCTAGGAATAGATAAACAGTCATCAAACCACCCATCCTGCTGCAAGACCTGAATAGGGATTGAAGGGGAAAAGGAGAGCATTCTGGATCATGTGATGATCCATAGGGTTACCTAGGAAAAATCAAATTTACCTAATTCAAAGAGTGATGATGAAGACAAAATGAAGTATGAGGGAAGCAACTACAGATTACAAGTGTCACATGAAAATCCTGAAGGAAAGAAACAGTCTTTAGCTGAATTGGGGGAGAGAGGAATCAAAAGTCAATAATCAGTGAAATATTTTAATATTAAGTGCTGCTTATGCCCTCTCTTTTCTAATTCTGATACCTTCTTGCCTAATGTAAAGTATAAACATAAAAATCTGAACCTTCAGTGACTAGAATTTTCTAAACAAATTTTATAAACATCTGAATTGTTAGTCGTCTTTTTTTTTTTCTCAGCCCCTACATACAGACACCAAAAGGTAAGAAGATATTTAAAGCATGAAGACAGCAATCTCTCATAATTTAACTATCATGTTTTCTTGTATTTCTGAGGATCTGTTGCTTACATTCAATATTGTATAAAAAAATCAGCAGTGCTGATCAGTTGCTTGGCAATTTCTTAGTCCTTTCTCAAAAACAAATCCCAGCACCTAGCTAATTACTAATTTTTTTTAATGGAAAAACATCTGTAAAACTATAAAAACATGAAAAAAGGCTTTGTTTCACTATTAGTAGTAGAAAATTAATCAAATCCAAAAAGCGGAAGTATGAGATCAACCACCTGAATTGCACAAATTAATTTATTATTTATCTCCTGATAAATGATTTAAAAGTACTCCTAAACTAATATATACATAAACACACATGTATCTTGATACTTTGGGGAAAAATACATTTCAGGATCTCTTATTTGAACTTTACTGATACTGGAATATCTATAGGCTGCTTTGAGGAGTTTTCTGAAGTTACAATGATGTGAAAAACAGCAAAATTGCATACCTTGTTTATAATCTTGTTTTATTGTTTCTGTGAAACAGAGAGGACATCAACCTAAAGATGTTAGACTTCACTTTCTACTGACATGAATAGCAAAATTACCATTCATTTCAGTGGATGAGGACTGGGTTCTTTGCCAACAATTATGTTTTGATATTTTGGCCAAATCCTGGTGCTACTAAAGTTGATGGCAACATTTGTATTTGACATCTACGGGAGCAGAAGTTTAGGCAAAATACTAGTATTCATTTAATAGCCACACTTAAAATTTCCTTTTGCTAAGAGAAAAAGTAGACAAAGGCATACTGTAAATGTGCTACTCAGAGGCCTGGTTACTTGCCAGCATCCATACAGCTCTAAAATAGCTTTGTAATACATTACTTAAGAAGCAGAAATCCTGGCAGAAAAGAAAGTGTCCTTGTGTTCCATATAAAAATGTCACAAGAACTACCAGTAGCAAGGGATTGCATTGGAGTTAATAAATGACTGTTAAAAGACAGTTGTCTCAGACTGAGGGCATCCTATAAGTTTAAGTGATAGCTGGAAGATCTGTGAAGATAATAAACAGAAATAGTAACAAGCAGAAGACTGTATAACATGGCAAGTTGAAGCATACCGCACTTTACTGAAGTCTCTGAAAGCTCTTGGTGTGCTATACTGTCCTATCTAAAATCATGTGGAACAATAATGCAATTATCAATTAATAATTTTTTAAATGGAGCTGATTGATGATTACGTGGTAGAAAGTTTAATTACAAGCACAAACTCACATCAAGTTTGCATTGATGAAAAAGGGTTGTATTTATATCCAGCCTTAATGCACTACCAAGAGCTAGTCTTCATTTGCAATGTTAGTGATATTTACAGAAGACTTGTCAGAATGGAGCACTCACTTCTCATAGATATAAAAATACCCTTATGAACAGATAATAGCATCAATCACTTTTAGTATTTGGATGTCAGACATGTATGAAAACCCTGCTAACTACCTTCAATAAAGAATTTTTAAAATTGCTCCTCAAAATATATATACATGTATTTTAATTCATAGGAGAACAGATTAAGAGAACGCTCCTTCCGTGACACGTTGGGTGAGAATCTGTCTTGTTGCAATGCCAGAAATTCTCAATCCATCAATTAAATGCAGATTCAGGGCACCATCTCATATTTCCTTGTCAAATAAATTATGTCTTACATCAAAGACCACACAGATTCCTACTTAACAAAACAGGGGTATGTCTGAACATATCATAAATGTGAAATATGAAAGAGAACAAAATAAGACAGCCAATAAAATGTAAGATTTGTTAGTCAGATAGCATATACCCTAGAAATAGTGTTACCAGTACTCAGAATTTGTGATTAAAGAAATATTCATAATCTGTCACTAATTTCCCCCACAGATTGAAACTTTCTTATAATACAAACTAGCAAAAATCTGAGAGAAATTAGAAGAGGAAAAGTAGCAGATTAAATGGTGTTTAAATGTATACATTTCTATTTTTGCATATATATATATATAAAAAAAAAAGATATTTCTCTTTTTTTCTCTCTTTTTTCAATTAAACACTAAACTGGAAAAAGGATGTATATTGTCAAAGGACAAAGTTTGAAGATATAAAATTATTGAGGGTAGTCAAATGTAAAACCATAAGTAGAAATTGCCTATGACTTTCATAATAATCTGGGCAACAAAATGGTAGCTGAAATTCATGTCAATAAGGGCAAAATAACATGGTAAAGAGAAGTGTCTGGAGAAATCAGCTCTAAGCAAGCTACTGCCGCTCAAGAAAGAGATCTCAGATTGGGTTGCTTTATAAAACCATGAACTTGGTATTCCTCAGTTTTCATAAAGCAAACACTGTCAAGAATAATTTGGAAAGAACTTTCAAAGAAAACACTGAACTGATTAGACCTCTGATGTGCCCATATCTTGGATACAGCTTATTGTTCTGGTCAGAGCATAATAGAAAGTTACAGCAGAACTAGGAAAAATTCAAGGAAGTACAACAGGATGATCAGACACAGAGCAGTTCCTTGCAAATAATAACTGAACAGATTGGGACTTCTTAACTTTTTAATAATGACCTTAAAAGATGGATGAAGGAGCTCCAATAGTAATCAACGATATTGTGAAGAAAGCAAAGCTTGTTCATATTGCTCATAACAGGAAGACTAGGCACCATACATTGAAATAAGGAGATGGTGCATTTGAAATAGACAATTAGACAATTTTGCAAAGTATAAATCCACTGCTGACTAGGAAATACAACAACCCAGATGCAATCTCCATGGACATACCACATGACAAATCACTCTAGGTATGCCAGGCATCTGCTGCAAACAACTGTCAGAGACAGACCAGTAGGATGGGTGAACCTTTGGTCTGTCCCAGGATGGAAACATAAGTTTCACTGACAATCCTGATCTCCAAGGAAATGACTGCTCAGGGAATGCAGCCCTGAGCTCTAATCAACATAAAAATACACTAATAATGTGCACTTTCCTTCCAGAATGAATGTTCCTCTTTTTGTTTCCATTTATTAAAAGCTCAGCGTACTGAAGCGGCTTTTGCAGATGAAGACTCTGAAGAAACTCTGGCCAAACAAGAGAGCCAGCTAGGATAAGAATTCTAAGGTATGTAAGTAATCAGATAATTTTTTTTTTTTAGTGGTCTAGGTAAAACGGTGTACTTTATGGACATTGGCTCCTGCCAATAGACTTTCACACTGATATTAAAAACAGATTAGCATATGCCTTGTTTTCTGATTCAAAAGGAAGCTTTATGGTCTGTAACTGACCAACAGTTCATTCAGACAAGCCAATAAACATCCCCAAAATCTCTTTTTTAATCTTGGAATGGATAGACAGTCACCAACTCATTCTCTAGGAGCTCACTTTTATCAGCAATGATCACAACCTGCTATTAATCCTACATCAACCCTGCATTGATCTGATACCACCCAGCCTCCTGGATAAAACAGGCAGTAGAAATTCACCTCACGATCCATGCATCAAGCGTCTAAGTTCTTGGCGAGGTAGCCTGTTTCTTCAGACTGACATTAAGCTTGATATAAAATCTTCAGATGAAGATGAATCTGCCATGTGGAAATAGTTCCAGTGTTTAAGTACCCTTTGCACTTTATTCTCACTCTATGCTTCACTGTCTTTTTTTCCAGTCATTAGATCTTCCTATACTTGTGTCACTAGCTTAGCTGTTTTATAAGTATCAAACGTCTTCATCTGTAGATAATTATGGACCATGATCAAACTATCTCTTAATTAACTGTGGGTGAACTAAAGAGATTGAACTTATTCCAAATCTCTATGCAAAGGTAGGTTCCCACTTATCAGGGTTTTTTTTCTCAGAAGTTTTCTGACAGGGCAACATACTTTCGAAGGGTAGGTACATCCCACGCTGAACCTCAGAAAGAGACTTGATGCCACGTGTATCACTATTATCACCATCCTCCACATTTTTCTCACTATTTCCATCTGCATCTTGAAGAATCACATTAGGTCGGTCTTGTCATTCTGAGACATCTTTTCCAGCTGCTTTTCAGCCACGACTTCCAAATCTTCATAGCCCCTACTTTCCAAGACATAGTTCTCCATCCTTCTAAGAACTGGTGCATTACCCACAGCTCTTCATTATTTCCTTTGTTTCGCTTTCCTATTACTTCTTATACTCAAGTAAATATTTATATGAAAAAACACCTTCCTGCAAATTAAAATAAATCAGTATGTGAATATATGATTTGCCCTCAGTTGTTGAAATGCAATCACAATTTCTGTCTATCTCCACCACTACAACAATATCTTCCAGTTGAGAAGGAGATATAATACAAGAAATATATCATGAGATGGAAAAAATACTTCATTTCTTAATTATGCTGTGAACTTTTTCTGTACTTGACAATTTCCCTCCCAAGAGAAATATTCAGCATATGACATGCTGTGTCTAGCTAGATGAGCAAACACAGCATATATATTCACAAACATAAAAGAAGCATATGAATTGTAATAATTATAGTGGTGGTGGGAATATAAAGGGGATGGCAGTTCACGACATAGGTTCATTAATCAAAACTGTTTGAGTGCAGGTATCTTGCAGAATGTAGGCCTCTTTTGGCAACCTGACTTTACTATAAGCTTCATGTAAGAAAAGGGTGATTTTTTTTTTTCCCCAATCTGAGATCAGGCATCAGTGATAAGGATTTTACAGCCTTTGAATAAAGTTATTAAATTAATAGCAGTAATACTGTGCCTCATATTCATGAGAATGAATTAATCAAATCGGCTAAATTGTTCAGCAGTGTGCTACATCAGTGTGGTATTTTCAATCATATCAAAGTCAAAACTTTTGCTCAGAAAGGCAGCAATGCACACTCCTACGTGGCAGAGATGAAAGCAGTGGGTGTATGGGTAGGTAACTTCCAATTTAGTTTATGGTATAATGCACATGTACAATTTTAGGAGCTGTCTGTCTGCAGTTTGGTCAGCTGCAGCCTCTTACGGGAAGGAGGGAGACAGGGTGCTCTTTCACAGAGGCTTCATTTCTGCTCTTTTGCTTTATCTTTAACCTGGAGTTACAATCCTTGGGCTGAAAGTGAGAGGTGTTTTTCCCCTGTGGGGAAAAATATGACCGAAATCATAAGAACCTTATCGTGACTTTGTGAAAGATCCATCTCATCAGCTGCAAGAGAAGTTAAACTGATAAAGGAGAATATATATAAAATGAACTTTTTTCCAGCTGTATAAAACATCATGGTAGATAACATCTCCTGTGCTCAGCAGCTACTAGTAAAGATCTGAAAGCATTTTCTTTCTGTCTTTCTCTCTCTGTCTCTGTGCCCGTTTTTACAAGCGGAAGCACAAAGGTAATCTATTTTATATGCTTACAATTATTCAGGAAGGATGAAAAGCTGAAAGTCATGGCAAAACCCTCACTGATGCCGATGGCACCGCGTTTTACCTATTGCTCTGTGAAGATCAACATCCCCTGTTCATGAGGCTGTTTGAGACTTTACGGGTAGTACATATTGTCACAAGGGAGACTGTAACACTCAAGAGAAAATGTCACATTTATTTTTTATTTTTAAAACAGAATTGTAACCCCTAATTAGCTTGTATCAATACTCATTTGTGAAATAGTACAAAACCCTCCGCTAACACAGGGTCGTTAGGCCGGTGCGCGCGTCCCAGCAGCGGTGGCTGGAGCCAGCCACAGCCGGCGCGGGGCCGGGCCCGGCCTGCGGGAGGGCTGGGGGAGCGGGAGCGGGGCGAGGGCATGGCACGCCAGGGCCAGCCCTGGGCCCTCCTGCTCTTTGGTAGCTTTAACAAGGGGAAGGTACTTGAGACTCACATCTACCTATAATGGCCACATTTTCACGATGCCGTAGCCTCCAACATAAATACAGGCTTTTGTTTAATTGTTTTGCATTTGGAGCCTGTCCTGAGAAAAGTGAGGTGGTAAGGTATGGCTGCTGTGCTGGCTCCTTTGGTTTTGCACCACGGTCAGGCTTTCTGCCTATCCCTTAATTGCTAAATGTCACATTAATGCTAATCATTAAAGTCTTAATTACAGAAATAACAGAGAAATTAGAAAAATAACCCAAACACTTTCTCTTGTATTTAATCCCATTTATACCTTCTCTACCACATATATTTGGTCATCTTGGTATGTGGGCCAAGAAGAATGAATTTCCATTAAAATCTGCTGAAATTCTAGTTCAGAACAACCCAAATGGAGTACCTGGCTAAGTCACAGACGTGACTACAGTCTTCCCTGACATACTATCTTTTTCTCTTTCTTTTTTTTTAAGTTCTCTGAAAAGAAGAGCATGAGCCATAAACACATGAAGGTGAGAAGGGATACCCAACAAAGTGGAATAAATGCTCTGTCTTGCTCAGTAGGCCTGGATAAAATTGAGGGTTGGAAATCCTTTTTTTTTTTGTTTGTTTTTCCTTCTTTAGTCTGTTTCTTTTCAAAGATTGCAAGTGAAAAATAACATAATATGGTGTTCCCATCATATAATGCTGAATTGTTGAATAGCAGGAGTAGGAATGGAATATTTGGATCATTCTTGCTGCTGTTGCTGAATCTCGACTTCTGCTGTTTGCTTCCTTATCATTAATAAAAGATCAAGGAGATGACAAAGAGACTGTGGTGAGAAACAGTAACTCTGTCTTGGCATCAATTTCCCAGAATAATTCTCTTTCTGTACTGATGCTAAGGTATCACATAGGTTTTCTTTTGGTGGAATACACACCAAAGAATGTTAACCAAGGAGATGGCTGAATTAGTAATTCCCCTTCAGAATTTCTTTGGAAGTGTGTACCACTGGGGTTTTTTGGCTTGGTATATAGAGTATAAGCATGATGGACTGTGATTATCTGTATTGCTGAAAAATAACTAACAATGTAGGTCTGCAGTGGACTGCCACATTCTTGCATGAGTGCAACCAGCAGTGCAAGACATCCATGTGCTCTCTTCGTCTCTACCAGTGAGTGGGAAACTTAAAATTGAGAGGAGAATGAGGAGTAAAAACTATAGGGCTGAAGATTACATGAGTATTTGTAAGAGGTATTGGTATCCCATTTTTACCCAGAGATCTTAAAGGGACAAGATGGACCTATATGATTCAGGGACCCTAAGATTTAGACTCCCAAAGAAGCCAAACTTTGTTAATGCCTATCTCTTTTGAAATTCCAGCTCAAGGAAAAGGTGCAGTTTCAATTTCTTGGTATCTCTGTTAAGACTATATACAAGGTTGCTTGCTTGATTTGATGATCACTGAAATGTGGCCATACCCACAGTCCAGCACAGTGGAATATTCATCAATAAAATAAGTAAGCACTAATCTGTTTAAATTTTAAGCAGCCACACCGAAAAATATATCAGAAGACTGCAGCCTACTGAACTAATCACTTTCTAATTGAATTTCCCATAGCTTGTCTTTGGAAAACTATCAACAAGCATCCTTCAGCACTTGCTTAAGGCATTTTTTGTTTTTTCTTTAAAGTCTGGTAAGGGGATTAAGTGGGATTTTAATAAATTATTTTAGCAAGTGGAGATCGCCAAGAGTAGAAATTACAAAGCAGTTTTCTCATACTACTCAACCTTGCTGTTACAGAGCTGTTCCCACAATATTTTGTGTTAGTTTGGATTTTTCTGCATATTGACAATTAATGACAATATATCTGTTACCTGAGTTTAAGACTGTAAGTAGTTTGAAATCTATGACATTTTAGCTGTATTAACCAGGAGTAGTATTATGTTAAAGAAACTCCATCACCTGTGGATTCACTGTAGATCACTGTCCCCACAGACATAGAAGACAGTGAGCCACAAAACGAATAATAATTAGGACTCCTAGCCGAGGTGAAAAGCTATTGCCTCATGGAACTATTTTCCAATCATCCTCTTTCCAGCTGAGCGGGACTAGTGACACTATAAACTGGCAATTAAAAGACTCAAGTTTAAAAATACCTTCAGCTTCCCAGGTCCCACAATGGCAAAGGTTAAGTGGATTATGTGGAGATAATTCACTCAGCTCCAGGGGGAGGGTGCTGATTGCCTSGGCTGTTGGTTACCTCCCTCTCCCCTCCTCACTTGCTGAAGCAATGATTGTTCCAGCAGTGTCAAGTTTGCCAACGTAATACAAGAGGGGAGAGAAAAGGCCTGGAAAACTTTCCCAAGGGACGCTGCAATTACTAATGGGCACTGACTGATACTGGCAAAATTTACTTTGATACAGTCTTGAAAACTGAGCCTGGAAGTGGTCACTACTCCTTGGCTAACGTTTTAATGCTGCTAAATATTGACCGTTCGTGCAAGTTTTCCAGTAAATACACCCTGTTTGTTCAAGGGAAAGGAAATATGAACAAGATTGCTGGCCTTACATGAACGGCTACTCTCCCCTGTGCTCCAACTGAATTAAAACCACCAGTTACACCTCTAGTTGTGTGGCAACACCTACACAGTGTTTCCAATTAACTTTGTAAGTTTTTAATCAGTGACAAATGCATTTTTGTAAATTCAATTTGCCTTTTATTGCAGCACCTATAAAATGTCTTGCAGCATTCCGGAACTTTGTGAAGGTTTTACTTGCTACTGACATAACGCAGCTGTCGGACCTACAACAAAGGCTAAGGTTTATGAGCAACTTGAATTAGGATGTAGGTTAAGCAATTAAAGTTCAAGGAGGGGGAGGGGGGAGATGGCTTTCCAAAATTTGCACTTGCCAATGTGAAAAAGCACACCAAAACCATGCTGCATACCAGGACGGGCAAAGCTAAAGTGACTAAGGAGGCTGTACTCAGTTTTAAACTCACTATTTTGAGAGAGTTCCGTATGTGAAAAGGTCACGCAGATTTCATTAATAAATCTGCACTGCTATTTGTTTTCTTTTTTAATCAAACTCAAATGCATCCTGTTAAAGGGCTGAGTGATTAGATCGTAAATCTGGATGTCCTTGAAGATGATGAAGAAAATGCTTATCTGTAAAGCAATCATCATACTGCCAGTTCTATCATTTGCACGTTTTTACAGGTGCTGGAAAAATGGTTTAATTTTAAATCATTTGCTTGAATTGCTAGGTAAGAAAAAAAAATGCTTGCAGAATTTACAGTTAAAAGAGCAACTGGGTTACTTGTGACATATGGAAACAACCCATTACATCTAATTTTCTGTATTTAAATTCAGGGTATTAAAACAATCAACATTCAGAATAAACATGAATTAATATTTCATCATAGTGAAACTCAACACTCAGTACATTAACTCCTGCTTCCAGTTATATGATACAATGTGCCCAAATTCAACAGCTCTGAAATTAGTCAGTTTTAATGGGGCCTGAGTATAAATTTGCCTCACTACGTTTTAAAAGTAGAGCCAGTCCAAATAAGGTTACTAACTCTGGTTTTGGTATATTAATGCATGGAAATCCTTATTCTGTGGGGTCCAGACCAGTACATACTGTGCTAGATTTCTCATTTCTTCTTTTTTGTTATTTTTTATTTTCCTTATATCTTGATTTTTCCTTCTTTTGTCAAGTATTTATTCAATACTTTTGGCAGTGTATTTTTCTGTTGTAAGCATGATTAGGATATTGCTGCAACTTCTCCTTTGTGCATTTGGGTCTTACAGCTGATTTGTCAATTTGTCTAAACCCAGACTGTGGACATGGCTATGGCTAACACCAGCAGCCTATTTTGCTATTGCAGTGCTAGAAGGAAGTTGGGAAATGAATGTCTTTTTGGAACTTTATTAAAACAATGGATGTGGAAAAGAAGCTTTTTGGATTTATAGACATGCTTACAAAAGGAATGAGATCTGGAGCAATATTTTGAGGTGGGTAAACACATTTTGCAATTTCTTAGCTGACTGCATGACCTGTTTCCACTTTAACTTAAATCCCATCTAGTTTGATTCAACGGCGCCGTTTTGATTTCTGGAGACTTCTGATCCATAGAAGTTAAGAGCTAGAAGATATACCTATCTGGCACTGATGCTAGTGCCAAAATCTGGCTCAGTGGAAATTAGCACAGTGCAYGTTATCTGATGACAGTGGAAGTGTTGCATTATTTACTGCAAAGAATGTCCACCCTGCAAAGATTAATGTGTTTGTTTAACTTTGTTCTGTCTGGTTAATTGGTTCTAGTTGCTGAAGATCCTCATATGCATAGAGTGAAACATCAATCTGTTTTATTTTCAACATATTTTTAAAATTACTTGCTAGATTGTTCACTAGTTGAAAAGTCATTATGGTAAAAGCTTATTGTACTTTACAAAGGTGTCAAGTTTATAAATTACATTTTTCCCACAGATCATAGCGAGAGAGGGAGTAACAGCATCATTCAATCATATGCATCTAACTTTACTTCACACAATTTTCTTTAACTGACATTTATAAACATTTTTATTTGTTTTGTTGTAAATCCTGCGATCTTTTGCTCATAAACRCAAACACTAACTTAAAATTGAGTTCAGTGAGCCCGTTTTGAACTGCATGCAGAGAAGATTAAAAGAAATAGTACAAAATCCTCTCCTGGGAAAGATCAAATGGTTACTAAAATGAAAGAAACCTAAAACTATAGCATTTAGTCTGGGGCGGGGGAGGGGAATTGGGCATTTAGCTATAATTAACACCTTCTACTTACACTCTCTGGTGTTTCAAACGGATTGTTTCCTATTATGGGTAGTTGCTCAGATATCTGAAATCACTTTGATTTAAAAAAAAATAGAATCAGAAAAAATATTATCAACTAATATGGCTAAATTCAAGGGTTCACTCTTCAGGCAATAGTTCTGTAATCTTCAGATACCTATAGTCAGCCATAAATCCATCAAGCATTAACTACATACACGAATACATTATTTCTGTGGGAATATGTAATGCAGAGAAAACCAAACTTTTCCCCACTTTCTAAGGAACTTGTACTGAAGTTTTGCTTGGGCAAGCACTGTATTAGTTTATCTGAAGCTTGAGATTAGCAACTTTACCCAGGATAAATGTCTTAAAGATTCTTGGTGCTATTTCTTCATTCCTCCATTATTTCAGCCAATGTTGCTTAAAAATATCTCAGACAGCTACCTGGAACATTTTAAATGAAGGTATTGTAGCTCTTCCTTTTTTCAGTTTGTCTTGATAGATAAAGTGCCCAAAGAAACAGAAAAGCTGACGAGCTTCCTTACTTGGCTTTCAGAGGCCTTGCTCAGTGTTTTTGGTGTGCTGCATGCTGGAATCTAAAATACAGCTTATTTTCTCTCCCTCTCTTCTATCATGTATTAATCCTTGTCAGGGCATTGCCTACTGATCATTCAGTCCCTCAGTCTGGTCCCACAAAAGTACTTGTTGTTTCCCCTAAACAATAAATATGTTGCTACTTTGTATCAGCTGATCTAAAGTAAGATATTTCCTGGCTTTATGAACTTTGATTTACATGTTGCTACTACTACACTCCTTTAGCATTTATAAATTCATATCCTGTGTAGGTTCATATCCTGCCCTTCTAATGCATTGCAGGCTGTTAACATACTTCTTAAACTGGTGGAGATAAATGCTGGTAGTACCTCAGTAAAAATAAATTCCAGTTCATATGTGTATTAAAGAAAATATAATCTGTGTATTCCAAGATAACAAGCCAGTGGAATTTGTTTTGAAATCCTTCCCTATCTGCAGAAATTCCTCAAAATCATCACCTCTCCTTTTGCCCTCTCCCACTGCGCTGTACAAGGAACTCGAAAAGTGTGAACAGAGTGCAGATGTATCCTGCTGAGTTCACTGTTCACCACCGACCTAACCCTGCACAACGTACCTGGTGATTCTAATAAATTTATGCATAAATTTATTCACATAGCCACAAAGGATTATGAATGTTTTCTCTGTGTTGGGCCATGAAGACCCTGAATACCAGGAGTTTTGGGGGGATACAGTGGGTATGGAGATAGCAGATAGCAGTTTACGTATTGATTTCAGCGGTCTGTGGTAGTGCATCATCAAGTATTTCAGCGTTAAGAGGAGATACGGTGTTTAAGAAAGAAGCTAATAAATCTAAGATTGTAAGATTGGCTCCTTTCTTCTCTGGCTGAGATCTACAAGATATGTAGATTTGTTTCCAGTTTTTCTTGTTTTGTTTCTAAAGAAAGGCTGTTTTGACTATAAACTTATTTGAAGTCATTTCTTCTTCTGCAGATAAGGTTAATGCTTTCTGTCTAACTTGCTCTTTCATGCCTAAGGGGTGTAACACATATGGTAAGTAACAATAAAATACTGATCTGACTGTACAACTTTATGTAGGGCATGTGTGACTAAAACCTGAGCAATAAAATTTCCTTTCCTGCTCAGACAGAATTGTATATGCCTGTCATATTTTATTGGTTGTTAAATGGCACATACACTTATGGATCACAACCAAAAGCAGACAAGCTACAGTATCATTGCATATTTGTCATTTTCAATGAAAACATTGTAGCAGATTTCTCTATACTTGGGCAAATTAAGCTATAGGAAAGTAAACAATCATGTTGCTTATGAATATGTATGTACTTAAAGCATGTAGAAACTTCACCCATTCAGTATGAGTGGCAAAAAATGTTTCTGATTTAACTAAGTAGTGACACACCCAGTGATCAGAAAGTAACACTGTAGAGCAATAAATTTTTTAAGAGAAATAGTCACCTTTTCAGAATGTAGACAAAAATAGCTTATGGATCCAACAACTCAGACCCATTTTAGCTACATTAGTAAATATAATGTAATTCATTAACATCCAGTGACTAGAGCTATCTGAAAGAGAAATACTCAGTATTTAAGTTACTGAGTTACAATAGTGAGCCACTCAGCCTTCTGAATTCTGAAATTGTTGGTTCTTTTCCTACGTGGTAAACAGTTCTGGTAAATTATAAAAATCGTAAATAATTTTCAAAAGGAATCAGATATAGCAAAATGGAAAAATTGAATGTGTTAAATATACAGTGAAAGTATGGTCCAAATTCCCTTTCAAACAATCCAATGACAAAAATTAATGACAGCGATTTTGAATATGAATTATGAATATGAATGCATATGAATTAATAATATCACATGCTGCAAACCAAACTGCACTGCTGTTTTCAGGAATTTCCTTTTGAAAAAGTGTGAACATTTAATTAATTAGCCTAAGAATTAGAAGGTATTGAAAGGGTGGTAAACAGAAGACATGATCCAGTTACACTGGTAATCCATCCTCTGCCCTTTCTTCAAAGCTGGCTATTGTTTAACAAAATAAAGCCTTATGACTTTTGCTTAGCTCATATGGCTGTACAGCACACTGAATAAGCCATTTGGACACAGTAACATTGACCTTTATCAGAGAAACTTTTGGTCAGGAAAGATATGAAAGTTTGAGTTCTTTCTTTGCAGGTACTAAAAGATCTTCGATCGATGCCCAGCCCTCAACTAAATAAGTAACTGGGAGGACTGATCTGGATGCTGATCTGGATACTGAAGAGTGGTTTCTCATTATCCTAATGCCACCTGAGGTAAGAAGATTTAATTTTGTCATATTCTTGACACCAATTGCTAAGTAAATACTACAGGAGTTACAGTGACATGCAAGCAAGCAGAGAGTGGATACATGAAATGGATTTTGGTGACTAGGTATAATTTACTTATACAACGCTGTGAATGCTTCAGATAGCATGTGTCCACCTCGCACATGCCAGACATTTTAACTGGATCCTTAGCAGGTTATATAGGCTGAGAGTAACTTGCAGTAATGCTTCCTTAGGCACTTTCTCCAACAGATAGATGTGTGATACCATAGTGATGGGGAACCCACAGAGACTCTGAGATCCCTCACTTCTTTTCATGCAAGACCACCCGCAAAACTCTTGACCTTTTCTCTGCCTGTAATATGAAGTCTCCATAACTGCTATTTTCCCCAATTTTACCGCTGCTTTACATTCATTAGAAATAATGTAATAAAAGTCAGGCTGATGTGCATAGTTAGGTTTTCAGTTTTAGATGGCTGCCTTTGAGATGAACTGAACTGAGATGATCCTGGGCAGGAACTGAGCTGCTAGGTTTGTTTTGGCTGTGTTTATAAGCATGTAAGGTTGTAGCGAGAGAGGGTATCTTCCATTAGAGGGGCTGATAAGGTTGAAGGAAAAAAGGTTTCATGTGCACAGCCTCTTCATCAAGTCTAAAAGGTCTTTGTTAGGGTAATGTTGGTTAGGTATATACATTGGCTTAACTCTCAAATTAAGTGCTTTTGCTGTTGTGAGAGAATATGGGAGAATAAGCTTAAATCCAAGCTGATACAAGATTTTTTGTGCAGCTTTATATTACTTGATATGAAGTGACAACAATATAGGTGTTCATAGTTGGTAAAGATGATTACTGAAATGGGTAAAATGTCACATAGTCACCTAACATGTTCACTGGCATATTAGGACTCTGTTTAACAGAGGTTTTCTATACTGCTTTCCCCCAGCAAAAGTTTTAAAGAAAATCTAGAGCTTTGGAGATGAGCTATACTGCTTTATATTCAATCTTCTCTTACATGTTTTTTCAACAGCTGTGAAGTTCCATTTTTCTGCTAGATTTGAGGGTTGAATGAAAATGCTAAAATATCTGTTGAGGACTGATTTAATAATTCTGACACTTTTAAACACTCTCTGAAAATCAGCTGCAACAAATGGTAACTCTGAAATGCATTCCAACATCTTTCAAAATCTTAGGTTTTGAGTAACTACAGTTTTCATATTTGAAATGTGTTTTCCCACAGAACTGTGGTTTAAGTTGCAAAATCAGAAATGGATTTTGCTAAACATCTTTGGAGCATGCCTTCAGCTTACAAGATGTGATGGCCATGGTCTGTGTAGTCGGGTCTCAGATCTTATTCCAAATACCACTCATGTGTGCCATGTATTTTTCACAAAGCCGTAAAGATGATGCTATTCATTTAATTGGGGGGGGGGGGGGGGGGGGGGGGGGAGTGTAGAAAAGAGTTTATTTTGAAGAAAATATGAATATTTGAACGCATTCAAGGATCAGTCCTACCCTCAGATATTTTTCCTCGGTTCCTGCTGACAGCACTAGAAGTTTTGTCTGGGTGTTTGCAGGCAGAATTTGGCTGATGGAGAATGTGGAGTGTATCAGTGTAAAAAACCTCCACCGTTTGTGCAGCATAATCACTGGTGCTCCCTCTGCTGGTAGTGAAAGATAAAAATAAAATTACAATCAACATCATGGATTTATAACTGTTTCATAATACACATTAAAATATTCCCAGTTTATATGGGTAAATTAGCTAATATCCACGATTTTTGTGTAAAACTGAGCTCTGTTTAATCTGACTTGATCAGTGTGGCCTAGCTACTGCAATGTCATGTATTTTCAACCCTGATTCTTTTTATAAAGAACTATACTACCTCATGTAAAAATACTCATTTTGAAGCAACCATTAGATCAAAATCAGGATGCAAACTAGCATCCAGGAGGGATTCTGCCCAAAACTCTGTGAATGCATGGCCAATACCCTGTTCCCAACAGAAATTGTTCAGGGGTACTGCAAGTGAAACAATAAACAGCTTACTCAGGAGATGTATGTGCATAGCCTTCATATGTTTTCCCACCCAAGGCCACTCCACACCTCCTACTAAATCTTTGTTTAACACCATGTGAGTGAAAAGTCTTCTTATTTTCATAATATGAATATGGTAAAGAGCTAAAGCACTGAATTACAGTTTGTTGACAATCCTCTGAACTAAAATTCTCAGCCAAGGCAAATGGATGCAATGCCATATTATTTTAGCATTTAATCTGTGTACGCACCTTCCACTGACTGCTATAGAAGTTGCACACGTGCATCTGAAGGAAGAATCTGAGCCTGAATTTAGTGTTTAGCACACAGCTTGTACCTTTAGACATGCAGGAAAGCACATTGTAATGTAAGTTTTGATCATTCAGACACAAGGAAGGTATGTTCCCCACTCATTATTCTCTAAACGGAAGAAGATAAATACAACAGCCAAATGCCTTTAGGTCGCAAGAAAATGTGTTTCTGCTCTTACTTTGTTGTTTATGGATAAGGGAGCTTTCAGGAAAATGTAACAGCACAGCTAAAACTAAAGATCTGACTATACTTAAGGCACCTAAGTGAAATAGGTTTGTTGGTCTCACATCAGTGCATATCGTGAAAACATTTCAACTCAGTTGATAGTCTCTATTTAAGCTGAGCTTTTTGGACCGAAATAATAGAGAGATCTACATGACTAAATTACTTTCACCTCGAGATATTTATGGCTGTGATCTGTCAAGGATACACTTGGAAGCAGTGACGTGATAATAGGAGTGCTGACTACACGGTTGCATGCAGGTACATAAGGAGCCAGGCTTAGATTAGTGATCTGAGCTACTAACATTAAAATACAGTTTTCTGACAAATACAGAAAGACTTTCCAATAACTCATAATTCTTACATTGGTAGTCCAGCACAAAAACACCAGCAGCAGCAGCGACAGTATTTTTGAGAGGAATACAATGACAGCTATATCATAGTTCCAGTTTCTTGACTTTTTCTCTTGTAAGAAAGAGCTACTTTAACCTAATTCCAACGCAATTTCCATGTGGGCAGTGATCCTCCAAGGAAGTACCACATTTTCACAATCATAGAAGAATGGCAGACATTAAAGAAACAATAAGTTTAACTGAGGTTAAACTTTTAGTATAATGAAAGTTACTTCACATGTTTTTCCAGGAGAAAATATTTATCAACAACAATTCAAGACCACCACCCCCATGTCAGTTTTAAAGGAAAATAATAAAAGCTTGAAGACTGCCAGTTTTCTACACAGTATTTATGAGTGGAATTTAGCACGATCTTGCTCAATCTGATTTCTTGTGTAATAGAAAGAAAGATAGGATACTATGAACATGCATAGTTTTTCTCTATTGCATTCTGGACTAAGACACTGCTTTACTGCAATTCCTGTTAGGTAGAGTTTGTATTTTTGTCAATCCATTAGTTTATCTCACCAGGCAAGAAACTTCCACAGTGTGTCTAAGACACTAGGGGAAAAAGCTCCCCAAAGCTCTTCATGTCATGCAGCTTTGCACACTTGAATTAGTGTCAATCTTCTGGGTATTTTTTGTAAATGAATAAATAAAACCAACAACTTTTCCTCACCACTCTAAACAGTCCACTTCAGGGTAGGAGACCACCTTATCTCTTATCTCTGGAGATACCTTACCACATCTTCCAGGCAAGGCCATTAAGTAACTGCATGGAATTTTCTCCTGTGGAGAAAAAAGTGAAGTATTTTAATATTGGAGACAGGATTTTCAAGACTGTGTAGGGAAATCCCACACTTCAATGAAAGCTGAATTCCTTGGACTCTTAGCCCTTACTGACGTAAAATTAACATTTTATACAGTTCTTGAACAGCAAAATGACTCACGAGCAAATTGAAGTTTGTGATATACAGAAATGTGAGTTACTAACAGAACACTATTCTAGGACTGGGAGGTACAGGATATTTTGCACTCCAAGAATGATGTTTCTGAAGATGAATCCTTAAGGTTGAAAATGTTCCAGCTATAATCCCACTGAGTAATGCTTCCTGAGTGAAGTAATGGTATTACTTCTGGGAATAATTCAGCCCTGGAACTTGGTCATTTTACTATTTTAAATTAAATGAGCCAATTTCTTTAACACACTTTTGCTATGACTGCTGTTTACTTGTTTCCAAACTTCTAGTGTTCCATTATTTCTGGCATTTACTAAATGCCTCTTTGTAGTTAAAAACAAATTTTTTGTTTACTCTGTGTCAAGTTATCATGGGAACATACAGGAAAAATAAGAGAAAAATTCAAGGACATAGACTCCTCTGTAAAGAAACGAATAGTCATATGCAATCGAAAAGGGAAGGCTGGCTCTGTTCTAACTCTTGCAGAAAGGCTAGCTTGTCACGTCAGTCCTTCCCACAGCCTGCGGAGCAGGTGAAGCCAGCACCTGTACCTGCTTCGTCATGACAGGTCTCCCTACACACACCATGCCTGCCTGCAGTCAGACATCCGGCGCAGCACCCCACATGCTGGTGGCCACCTATGCCAAGCAGCACTCTTACTGCACACTCCTTCTCCGTGGAGAAAACAATGGAGGCTAATTTCTCAAAATGGAAGAAAAACTTGGCTTCCCTCTAGGCAGGCACCTGGGCCAAATTTAGTAATTGCTTTAGAAATCTAGTAATTAAATGCAAGATGATTCTGTTGTATGACATGCAGTTTAATGACTTCAGCTTTTTCCATGCTGCATGGATACATTTGGTGAAGATTTTTAAACACCAACAGCTTCTGCTAAGCATTAAAAATGCAAAGCGTA
Source organism: Phoebastria nigripes (assembly GCA_035582835.1). Lineage (NCBI taxonomy): Eukaryota > Metazoa > Chordata > Aves > Procellariiformes > Diomedeidae > Phoebastria > Phoebastria nigripes. Next base: position 1,621,917 of record JAYKAV010000078.1, on the reverse strand, counting down.
ATATAAAGACAACAGGTGCAAAAGCAGTTCTTTAATGTTCTTATGCTTTCCTCATGAGTTAGGTGGGTACAGTATAATCAAAGGGGGTAAGTTGCCAGTTTAATATACCAGTGTAACTTCCACTTATGAACTCTGACAGAAGCAGTGATATGTTATACAGCTACTCATTTTTCTTTAACGTTGTTTCTTCTGAGAAAGATGGATTTGCTTTGCTGTATTTCTCTCAGCTAAAACTATAATTTGGGGTTCTGTTTCTTGGAAAAGCCTTCTGCATGAAAACCCAATGCAAATGTCCTTCTGATAAAACTATTTCTTACTGTTACCACAAGGTAAAAAGATACTAGGTAGCATGGAAGATTYTTTGATAGTAGACTTGTTAGTCTACTGCCACTAGTAGTTAAAGTATAATTTAGTATTATCTCCTCTTTCTTGGTTTTTTGGTTTTGTTTTGGTTTTTTTAATTCTACCAGTGTACTTGTTTTTGTATGATTCAAAGAATCATTACTGATAAACAGAGAAATGAATTATGTGATATCCTTAAATAGTTATGGACAGCCAAAGGAGGTCCTTCCCATAATTTGACTAGCAACTATATGCACTGTCCTGTAACAGAAATAGTGCATTTAATGTTACTTATTAAATATGTGTCTTCCCAGACCAATGTCGGCAGTAACAAATAGAGACAGCGGTTTGCCTCATCCTTGCAGGTGTGCAATCAAGTGTAGTACTTTGGGCAGTCTGGTTTTCAATGATTGAATCATAGGGGTTTCCATTGTTTCCAATTTGCATTAAAGTCCATTGTTTTGAATTTCCAGTTTCAAATTAAATTAACAGTTCCTCCCTTTCATTATAGTACATCACTGAACTCCCAGGAAAAAAAAAATTAAATAGAACTATCAGCAAACAATTTTTGCATTATAGTTATCTGTAAACCTGCGTGTTCTCCACAGCTTCAATAATTATTTTGCTTATCTTTCTGATTTGTCAATTATACATTCAGTGCTTCCCAGGATTACTACCTTATCTTTAAAAGTGTTGGAATGTTTTTCCCAAGTGGACATTTCTGAAGGATGCTTCTGAACTCAGATGCCCCATACCTAAACCATAAAATGAATAGATTAAAAAATAGACTTGATTATTTAGGCAGCACACAATTGTCCCAGGTCCCTTGCCAAAAGTAAAAGCAAGTGTTGGTCCTACACAGTTTGTAACAGAAGTAAAAACATACAAAGGAAGGCAGAATGTGGAACGCGAGGAAAGCTAAGTGACTATTATGTGCACTTTAATGAGATTGCCAAGTTAGTTAGTATTTGATTTCTCAGTCTGACTATTTTCTCAAGTACAGATTATCCTTTAAAAAAGATTTCAAGGCTGGAAACTGACAGAGAAACAGAAGGAAATTTTCAGCATCACAGAGTAGACACCAACTCCTTGAAATTCAATATTGTAGGTGAGAAGGAGCTCACTAGGATAAAAAAAGCTAAAATCTATTATTCAGGAATAAGATTAGAATGTCTTATAACCACTCTTTGTCTGTGAATACATTAGAAGCTGGTTAAAGAAAAAGAAATAGTCTATTGTTAAAATTGATGGAGAGTACAGACTGATGGAGAATATTCCTGGATGGCTATTATTGGCCTTATTTTTTTCTAATACCGTATAGAAGTATTTTTAAATATAAATTCTAATTCTAAATGAAATAAAGACATTTTAATATACATTTTGTGATAGGTTCTAATAACATAAATATGTAAACATACATACGGTTTTCTATTCATCTTGCAGCACACATAAAAATCGCTTTCTAAATTAAAATCAAAACCTCACTTAGGTATTTCACTTTCTTTGAAAACTATTAAGAATGCTCATGAGTCATGTCCATAGCTTGCTTCTAGCTATAATGTAAAGAAAGTTTCCTCCACTCTTTAGGGATTGGTTCTCCCTTGAAGCCTGGATAAAATCATTCCAATAGCACCTGAAGGATCAGTAGAGGATAGTGCTTCAATTACAGGCAAGAACCTGGGCCAAAAAGGAGCTCTCGTAATTCTCACAGTGCTCATTACCTTTGGCTTTCTGCCTTAACAACTGGCATATACTATATCAGGTGTATAAATGTTCTATGTGGTTCTTACATATTCTCCACGCTTAGACTCACTTGGCAGTGCTCTGCACCTCCTCCTCTGCTGCCTTTCACCTTGTGAAATCATTATGTCATTTACATTTATGTAAAGCGGATCCATACCACTTCTGAATTACAAGTCTTTGCATGGCACCCTCTTTGCAAAGGTGCGAGTGGCCACACTAGGGGCAAGGAAACAAAATTTCTTGCCCAGAATCAGGATTTCTGAGCTGCAGTTGTCTCTATTTTTATAGTGCGAATGTTTTAACAAAAGTTGCGCAGCTGAAACAAATGCCAGTGAGTGCTTTCCAATGTACTCTTCATATGAGCTTATAAAAATGACCTTTGTGTCAGTTTGCCAGTAAAAAATACTTCTATCTATAAGGTGCACAAATCTGGAGAAGTCCACAGGATAAACTCAAACAACATTCTGCTTTTGCATCTGGCTTATATTAGTCAATAGTATATAGTATATATAGTGATAGTGTAATAGAAGTAAAGAGCGTATGGAGGGATTCTAACACTCAGTTACCACATCTGCCTCTCTACATTATCATCATTAGAGTGTTTAGATGCAATTTATCTCCCTTTCCGTTTGATTCATGTTCCCTCCTATGAACTGGGCATCAGCCCAACCGTGATGGGTTGTGCCCATAGGGGAACGCCTTCACTTCGACACCTGCTATTAGCCATCATCAGCCCAGCAAGCTCTATTTTGATCGTTTATATATTTGCAATTTTTAGCTAAGCAGTGAAGGAAGTAGTGCGTGTTTCTCTGATACGGAAACAGGAGAGGAAACTAGGGGAGAGAAAAATAAAGGTATGTCCACTTCTCCACAGCTGACAGATTTTACAGCTCAGACATATGGAAATTTAGCAAAGCTGGGCTCTGCTGCCATTTTAATTAAATATAAATAGAGAAGGATGCTGCTGGGGTTAAGGCCATTGGCTAAGGCACAAGAGATCAAGAGTGAGTCACTAGCAACTGCCACAGTCTGACACTGGGCAAATCAACCTCTCTGTGTCCCAGATTTACAAAATAGCTTGTGTATTCAGACTCCATGTTCCTTTGAGCAGGGATTGGCTTTTATTACATTTTTCCCAGCATCCAGTACCCTGAGGCCCTGATCTCAATGAGGTCATCTGGTTATTATCGTAATACACACAGTCCCATCTACGTCTCTGCTCTCCGGCCTAGATCTTACTCAAAAAAGCTGCATGTAAAAAGGAACTGAGGAAAAAACCTAGATGAAGCATAGAAAGTTTTCCTTTCAGGTAAAAATCTTAAGCAAAATATCATAGCTATTTCTCTCATGTTAGAACCAAATTGCTTATCACTAATTAAGGCATAATGGGAAAAATTGGAGCTGAAGCAACTCCCCTTATTGTCCAACTCCCAGGCATTCATGGCCAAATCAAAAAGCACTAAGGTGATCAGAAGTTCCCTATAATTGAGTTCCATCACTGTCATTTAAAACAAAAAAATGGGGCAGGGAGTACTGTTGCAGTGCATACTTTGTCATATCCGGTAACTTGTTTTGGAGATGGTTGTTAAAACATGCTTTGGCAGAAGGTACAAGGATCCCTATTTTCTCAGTCTTCCACCAGGGAGAATAATGTAGGATGGTCTGCACTTCTGCTAGTCTCATCTTACTGGGATGTGTAGGTGGGTGTGATGCCTGCAGTATGCGTAGGCGTTCTCACGCGAGCTTTAATCTAGAATCTAGCCTGTGCAGGCTGCAATGACACATCCAGTTGCAGTGTACACAGATGTTGGATACAAAAGAAGTCTAATTTGAATCAGGAGATCTGGGTTCTGTTAGTGACTCTGCTATATATTTCCTGTATTGCTCTAGGCAAGGCATTCAGGGCCTGATCCAGCCTCCATTTAATTCCACAGCAACCTTTTCTCTGGCAGCACTGTGAGCTGGATTAGACTTCTAGCCTATCACTTTCCCAGGCTCTCTTTATTCCTCAATGGTACAGTAATACCTGCTCACTCCATAGGTGTCTGATATGGCTTAAACCATTTGCCTCTAAAGTGATTTGCTACTTAGGCAAAGCATGAATATGCAATTGAATTAAATTCTTGATTCAGCAAAACCCTCAAACCTCTAATAAGCTTCAATCAAGTAAACACATACTGGAGAATTTTAGGTTCTGTGTCATTAGGTGTCAATATATAGTCTTAAACATGCAAGAAGGTAAATAACTTCAGTGGAACTACTTAGGGGCCTAACATTAAGCATATGCCAAAGTACCTTGCTCAAGGCTGTATTATCTATCGTTAGCCATACACATGTGCTTAAAGTTAAGCATCTGCTGAAGTGTATTGCTCAATTCATCCCTAAAAGCATAACACTCATATGCTTTCTAGCAGAGCATACGCAAACATTTGAGCCTAGAAGATATTAAAAATAATCTACATTTGATTATATGAAATGTCACAAACTATTACTTTTATCTTTCTAATATACCTAAAGAAACACAGAAAATTTAAGGTTGTGTAGCCCATGCTAATTTCCAGCAATCTTGCTTACCCTATAACCCTTTACTTTTACATAACATTGAAATCACAATACGGATGTGTATTTTGAAGTAATTGTGTTGGTGGTCCCTTCATGCTTTCTGAACATCTAACAGTTAGCTAAGCAAACACACGTGACTGATTAAAAGAAGAAAGGGAACTATTTTTACAGGGACCATTAAACTTTAACTGCCATCTGGCAGGGAATGATTAGAGAAGATCAAAATTAAGGCAGTCAACACAAATACTGTGTGGATACCTCAGGGAATTAATGTGGATAGAAGACGGTGGACTTGTGGCTATGTTAAGAGACAGACAGAGAAGGAAGTGGTGAACACATCCTTTATGACTGCTGCCCTAATGGCCACATTCATAGCAACAGGAGCAGAGAAAGAAGAAATCAAGAACACCTGGGAATAATCAGACACTTGCTGTCATAAAAAAGAAAGTTAAAGCATTATACAAGAGCCACACCATTCTTGTTCCCCAACAAGTCAGGAAGGAAATTTTTATTGTGGAGGTGTATTGAAGTTGGCAGGTAGTTAATATTCAAATTAGCCTACTATCTTTACACAGGCATTTTAAATAGGGTCTGTAATAAATCTTTTAATTGAATGACCTTACGGAACACGGACCTGTGGTTGATCTAACTGAACACTGGATGTCACTATTTATACACACTATTAGTCATTTTAGGGGCATTAAAAACACAATCCCRCCATGAATCGGAACAATCCAGCTGTGGCTTTTTCAAATTAGCTAGCATATGTATCTTTAATTATTGGTGTTCTTGAGATAGCAGTTTCAATGAGCCAAAGCTTCCAAGCTGCCTAAACAAACACAGGTCACTTTTTACAACTACTCCACTGCCTGCCCTGGCTATGCTGCCATTAGGTGCTCCCTAACAAGAGCACCACGGCCATCTTCATATTTTATGGGAAAGATTTGAGGTTTAGATAGGGAGATAATGGACTGGCTGCTCACTGCAACATCTCACAGCTGAGACTCTTACCAGGCAGCCAGACACAACTCTGCTGTTGTGACTGGTAAGGAACAATCAAAATACAGCTCACTCAAAACCACAACAGCCCCCACATGAGGCAGCTCCTAGTCTTACTGTGCTGGAGTATAACCTTCTTTTCACCCCTCAAGAGCTATTCGGTTGGAAAACCCCGGTCCCTCAAGCATCTGGCCTGAGGTTTTTCATTCCATGGCACTAATAACATACAGCTCTTCTGCCACTCTGCTCCCCTTCCCTGAGGGACAAGTGATTTCCAAGGAATACAATTATCATGAGGGAGTACTTTTAGGAGCCAGGGGAAGAAAAAAAAAAAAAAGAGTCTCTCTGAGTCCAAGTGGTATGGAAAACAAATCAATGCTAACAGTCCAGAAGGTCAGGTTAGCTGCCGAAAAGACTAAGGACAGAAGACAGGTGAGAGGAGGTAAAGATTAGGAACAATTGATACACGAATGTACTGTGAAATGAGACTGGTTATTTTTGTTTCTTTAGCTCAACACAGTATTTTGAAGTTTGGCTTTTCAATAACATAGGAGAAGCACATTAAGTATGCTTCAAAGCCTATGAAATCTTGTCAACTGTACCTGATTTCATAAACTTATGCTAAACAACAACAACAAAAAAGATCAGAAATGTACACGTTACTACTCTGAAATATACAGTCAGTGCAAATGTTTGGTAATTTTAGACCTTGATTCTCAACAGAATTTTCCAATATATTCATGTGTCTACTTGTCACTCTGCATCCTTGAAAATGCTAGGACCTTTAAAAATTTGACTCTTCTGCACATTCTTAAATTCAATATTCTTTCAGGGAGATGTAAAATATAATTAAAAACAGCCTTAGGTGCTTTGCTAGTAAAGAAAACAACTGAAAATATCTTTCATGGTTTGCAAAAATACATTTCTATGCAGGACATGGGAACATCATCTTCCCTAGTGCTATACTGCAAGCATACTACTGTAAAAACACTATGGGTGTCGAGGGGGTTGCATTTTTTGGTTTCTTTTCCACAGATCCTGGCTGGACGGCAAAATATCTAAAAGTCCAGTAATCGTGACTGGAAATGTGTGGCTGGAAATTATCTGCCCTGATTCTTATTTTATTCCAAATATTCTTTCTGGAGGAATATTCTGGGCAAAATATTATTTTGCTTAACTACAAAATTATATTTTAAATTTGAGCACAGTGGGCTGTCCAGGCTCATGGAGGCTCATGAACAGGTTTTGCTCTTTCCTAAGCCATTTCTAGCCTTATACGGTACAGAGTAATTCTGCTAACACAAGTAATCGGTTCAGTGGGGCACAACAGGAGTCAAGTGCAGCTATAATATATTGATATCATACTAATGCTATATGTATAATACATTATGATACTATTTATGTATCTTATATAGAGCATTATATAGAATACTAAGTTTAATAAGCAGTATTAATTTTGCTGTACATATATGCCACTTTACAACTGGGAGGGGGCAGAATATGCCTTATAAACAAATCTGTTCAGAATCTGGAAAGGCAAAAGCTGTGGTGCAAGAAGGCAATGCTCTATCATTCTCTCCTCAGAATATACCATAGACACAAAGCAATCAAGAGCCACCTGAAAAAGCAGCGCAGCTCTGGTAAACTTCTGCAGTTTGTTGCCCCAGCTTTGATGCAGAAACCTGTTAAGACTGCTCAGAGCATATAACAGCCTATGGCTCTCTCCTGTTAACAAGGTGCAGAGCATTCACTCTCCACATGCAAAATTCCAAGCACTGAGCCAAACTGAAAGAGAAATACAGTAGACATTTGTTGATTTTTTTATAATGCCCACAAGCATCTACAGATGTGATCCCATGTAATGAAGCATGTGGCCTTAAGCTGGAATTATTTGCAAACAGCAGGATCTCCTGGCAAAAGAGATGGCACTTGCTGTGTTATGAAAGCTGTCCCTCTAAAACCATGTTTGGTTAGCACCTATGCCCTGTTGAAATTGGCATAGATAATTCCGAGTGGGAACAACGCCAGCACGACAGATGGGAGTGAATGCAGGCATGCCAGAGAACCAGTATGTTCATCAAGTCTGAATATTAGGGACAGAGTCCTTTCCAAGAATTTAGAAACGGCAGGCTGTCCAGAGTTTCTGTACTTTAGGTACGGAATATAAGAATATACGATCTCTTTTGTAACTATGAGCAAAATTAATTATAGAAATTTAAAAATAGCTCATCTGCGCCACTCAAAGCATGACAGCAGTCAGCTGAATTAGAACAACTGTTTCTCCGGATTCAGACTGGCACCAGGTCCTAGAGGGTGGAACCTGTGCACCGGAGTCAAAATGATTCCACAGGTTTTCTGCTAAGTGGTTCAGACTGAAGAGCTTTCGGACGATAATGAATATTCTTCTTTTATACAGTGCCTTTCAGGCAATGATCCCAAAGCAATTTGCAAGTGTATGAGAATTTAAACTCATAGTTGGAAGGTACGTCATTTACAATTAAGCAAATGAATCTTGCATGTATTAATGGGCTATAGTCCCATCTCCCCTCCCACCAGGGATTATAAACTGAAACTACACTCTCTGCAGAGAGGGTGGAGGGAGACAAAATCCTTCTGCCACAATCCTGGCAGATACATGTGTACCCTGCTTTTGCTCTTTACGTGGCACAAATAGCCATAACAGGTCAGTTATCCAAAACACTAATTTAATCTCCAAACAGGAATTAGTTATTCCTATGTTTTTTGAGCACCGGACAGCTACCTTTCCTATTTCTCTTTTCAGATTGTGAACAGCCAAAATATATTGCCCAAAAAGACTTGCCTAGGATTATTTACATGATTCTGAGAAACAGGAAGAACAAAAAAATCTAACAAAAATAGCTTAGGTACTATTGTTTAAAAACTAAGAATCTGGTGTTGCAATTCCCCCTGCACAAAAAGCCTGTACTTTCAGAAGAGCCCACTAACAAAACATCCCTCCATTTTGGGTTTCTTCAATTTCAGCAACCAAAATTTATGGATACTTTTGGAAACACTGGCGCTAATATGGCCAAAGTCTTGGCTGTCTGTGCTGTTCTCTGGATCTGTGTTTTATCAGCAAGTGTGTATCATATGAAAGGTGTTGTAATTGGGTTGCTGACGTGTTCCAACCAGTGCAGCTAATAGTGTCAACTTACAGCTGAACTTTGTTTTCTGTTAAAAAGGTGTTTAATACTATTAGTAGGAATAAAAAGCATTGCTGAATTTATTTTCATTTAATCCAGTGAAATTCTGTAAACTAGAAATCTATGTGTGTGTTATCCAGTTAACTGACTGACCATTTCAGGTATCAGCTGTTTTTTGCAACATAGCAAAGAGGAAGCCTGAACCAGCCTTGGGAAATACGTGAGTCATCTGAGTAAGACACCTTAGTTAAGGGAGTTTATGTTCTAAAGGAATACATGAAGAGGTACTTTCATTCTAAAGGTTCTGAATTTTCTGTGTATTTATAATAATTACTTTGATTAAATATCAGTGGATTGTTTTATTACTGCTTTTCCTCAAAAATAAATTTCCAAAAAATACTGGATAGATACATAATAATGATTTTTAAATACATGAAAGCTCACCCTGAAGGTGGCGATCCTGACATACGCGGTGTAATAGATGTGAAGCATGAAGTGAAACTATTCATGAACCTAACATTTCCTTTCACTTTGAGTTATACTGTAAATACAAATAAATATCACATTAAAATATGGAATCAGAATTTTTTAGACCATTTATAATTTTTGCTGACATATAAAATGAATTCTAAAAATACAGGATAATCTTCCACTTTGTGACATGCTGGTTTTTACAAAAGGGTGGCTGTATTTTTACATATTTACACTGTTGTACAGCATCCTGAAGCTAACCAGCAGAACCTGAATGCTGGACAATAGGGCTTGTTATCCAGAGTGACAGCAGCTCTACSAGTCTTTTCTGGCAAGACTGCCTTGGAGCCTTGATCTCACTTTCCACCAGAATCCAGTAGCTAGGATGAAGATGAGAACTCTTCTTTTCCATGGTGAATTTCTGCTGTAGCAGAATGGTTTACCTCTTGACAACATCCCATTTAGATGTATAATGGCTATGGTAATAGTAGACCCTATGAATATAATCATGGTGCCATTTAAAGCAGACCTTAGAGATGCAAAAATGACATGACAAGGATTATCATGATTTTCAATTCAAATTGCATCAACGGTTTCAACAGTAATAGCATACTTTCAGAATCTTGCTAAGTATGAACATGGTATGATGTTTGTGGTTAATGCCATCCATTTCTAGGACTCAGGTGTTAAAATAATCAATGGACTGTTGAGCAGAATGCTCTACAGCCTAAATTAGCCCTACTTTGTTAATTGCCTTCAGCTCTCTACTAAAAGGAGCTGTTGAGACTAAAAGAAAACTAATTTTAGCAAAAAATAGCTTGGGTAAATGCTCTGGGGGACAAAGATCACTCAAGAAACAGATTCTCCCTTTCCCCTGTAAAGGAGAAGTTGACAATGATGAGAAAAAAACTTTTATTATCTGCTTTCCTATAAAGCATCATTTCCAATCCAGCCAACTCAGTAATTAAAACTCCCAACATTACTTATGTCAAGATTTGCCTACTACTAATAATCAATAAGGTAAACAGGTATTAAAAGTGTGTTACCAAGAGAATTTCTACTTAAAGCAGAGCCATCTAATAATGGTTTCACTCCTTCTTCCCAGAGCTAAATTGGTTTAAATATTCTGAAGCGTATTAATTCTGCTCTATATACCTTCTTTCCACAAGCCATTGCTCCAGTGATCTGAGAGGACCTATGCAGTCCTGAATGGGAAGATTCAACCACACAGTTGTGAATGGAAAAGGCAGGAGTGCAAGATACTCTCTTGACTGAAACATGGCCCAGGCTGTGAGAAACACTGAAAAACCCTGACTTTGTAAATCAATATCAATCAATGCCCTGCAAAGTACATCATAAATCTGGAAGTTCTAGAGAGCTAACCCTGAGGTAATAACACCACTTTACATTTTAAAACATTTCACAAACATTAGGACCATCTCAGGAGGCCTTTGATCTGATTTCATCCTTTGGGGCTCTTCCAACAATTAAGGGTTATTGGAATATATTGGTCTTCCAGACACATCTCCTCTTCAAAACACATTTAAAAAAAAAGACTAGTGTGAGTGTGTGACATGCTTTGAGGTAATACTCCTCTGCTGGGAGATAAAATTTAACCTGAAGGAATAGGTTTCAATCTAGAAGAACTTTTTATTTAGGCTTTGGACAATGGGATTTCTCCTGACTAGCCGAGATTTCTCCTTCAGCAAATATAGAAGAGACATTCATCTTTTATAAGTTATTAATAATACATGTTGAATTCTGATGGACCCTTGGGTGCAAAGCACTCTGGACATACTAGTTTATTCAATGTTGTACAGGATTTTACATTTTCAATAGAACCAATCTGCAATTGCCAAAATTCGACTGTACCTGGAGGAAAACCAACCTGTATCTACCAGGCAGACATGCCCAGTTTCTTTATTACCTGATTTCCTGATGGAAAACTGAACAGGTATAAAGGCTTGATAGATCTCTTTAAGAAGTCACTGGAAAAATGCCATTTGTATGCAATGTCTGTTCTGCTGATACTCATGTGTTGTAACAATCAGAGTCTGGTATGTGTAGATACCAATTCATTTCAGGGTTGCAAAGTGAAACTGCATGTCACTGTAGGACTGATCCATTACATGGTGTACCTAGGAAACGAGCTGCTCAGCAGTGAAGATGAAATAGACTGTTGCTTTTCTAAAAATACGGACAAAATGACTGGGAGAATCTTTGTGGTTTCAGGGGAAGTCTTCAGAAGGCTCGAGAAATCTGGGATGATCTTTCTCTTTCCTTTCTGGGAAAGGAGAACGCCGTACTAGTGAACCACAGCTGGTGGTTACTTGCGGTTCTTACTGTCCTGACATAAACCTGGCTCAGCAGCAGGGAGCTGGGGGAGAGAAGTGGAGCAGGTCTTTAGGCACCATGTACTGCTCAAACAGCTGCACTGTATCCTCTTTGCCAGCGACAAAATGGGGAGGAAACCTCCTCTGGCAGCCTTGGCTACCGCCCACATGCATAACTGGTCCTGTCTGGGAGAGACAGTTGGAAAACTGGGAATATCTTCTAAGAGATTTTGGGAGTTTAAGATAAAATTCCCAGTAGAATAGACTTTCAGAAATGTGGTGAGCAATTAGAAATTACACTGCCCTTCAGTGCACCGATGCACTTCCTTGGGGACCTAGCAGCAGGTCAACCAGATAGGAAACGGCGTGAGATTAACAGAAGTCTTTTTTTATGAAGATCTGCTTGAATTAAACTGAACATGGTCCCCAGAGATCAATAACTGCTCTTCTAACTCCTCCTGAAAGCAACAGCTGAGTTGCATGTAAAATATAATAACAGCTGTTATGCCTTAAAAGCAACAATAAACAAGTATTTAATGGTGGTTTTGACGTTGTTCAGACCAAACAGCTTGTGAATGCATTTTTTGCAAAACATTCCAGGGTGGGAATTGTGGCAGAAAAGAGCACTTTCTTCGTGAAAGAAGAGGGTTTCCATGTAATACTTTTTTGAACCCATGTGACTTCACGCTGTGCACATACAGGAGTGTAATGTCCACTTTGTTCTCCATTCAGGAGTGCTGTGGGAAGATCCGTTTCATGCCTGGAGGTCCACACCACTAGGTTCCCAAGAAGAAAACATGTCTCTAACTGCTGTGCTTCCTTCCATGAACAAACAAGTGTCTTTGTAGCAAACGGCCTGCTCGCTGCTACACTCCTTAAGGGAAGTACACTACTTCATAAATGGTGTACTTCGTATGTTAGTGAACAGCAACATGTTACATTTAAGCCATTCCACCAGTACAGCATCCACATTTGCTTTACGGTTTTATTCACGGTGCTGGAAGTATTTGTTACCACAATAGCATGTAGACTGAAAATTTTTTTAAAGTGAAAAGTTCTGCCTAACCGTTAAAGGTTTTTGCCATTGATACTTGTTTCTTACTTAGCATTTGTCTATGGAAGAACCACTCAACAGGCACTGCGGATCTGCCCATTCACCTCAGTTCCCAAACAATGGGTGTAAGATGTGAAAAAAAAAGAAAATGAAACAAAAAAAAAGGCAACTTATAACCTCTTTCGCTGGCCTTCATAGACTCCCTTCTTGCTGCTCTATTACTGAGACTCTGGAAGGACCCTGGAACCAAAGCAAGCTTGCTGTTGGGATCGAGGCAGAGAGCAGAAAGCTGGGAAATTCAAATTGTGCTGTTGTCTCTCACCTTAGGACCTACAACTGGGTACAACTCCACTGTACCTAAGAATCAGAAGACACTGCATTGTAGGTTATAAAAGCAACACTATCATTAACATTAGTATGCAGCTGTTGAAAGTGCCTATTGACCATGTGTGTTGGTGRGTGCTCAAGTTGCTAATGTGGCGTATGTCTCAGCTGTGTGGCACCTGTGGTTTAATCAGTGACAGCAACATCAATAGTCCATGTAAGTTTGCAGGAGGCCAGCAGCTAACTCCTGAGACACTATGCTACATTCCCATCCCTAAATATAACGTACATATCCTCTTACTTGTCCCTTCGGAGACAGTTTGTAGCAGACAGACTACTGTAGAATTTGAATTCATTTTTATGGCACAGATTGTATCAAATAAAAATTTTGCAACAACTTAAATATGTTTCCCAGTGTTTTTCCCAAAACGTGGATTTTTCTGCATTTTTCCTAGTTGGCACCAATACTACTAACAGTGGTAAATGACCATTAAAATAATGATCCCCCAGATCAAGTGAAAAACATCAAAGAACGTGTAAGCGATTAAACGGGAATCTCGGGAACACATGCTCAGCTCAGTAACGATAATCTTGTTTTGATTAAGCTTGACTAAAAAGGATTTTTTCGTTACTTGGGTGTGAACCTGCTCATCGTGCAAAAAAGACTGATTAAATAGTAGGGACTTTTTGAACACTTCAGGGGTTCTCGGACGCGCCCTCTTCTTCTGTCTGTGAATCTTGCCCCGGTGGGACCTGAAGCGTTTTGGGTACGTTTCTGCAGTTTGTGAACGTCCCGCACCCTGACAGAAGCAGCAGTTCCAGCCCGGCACTAACGTTCCCGGAGGCCGGGGTTTGCCCTGCCTTTCTTCACCAGCCTGGGGCGGCCTCCCCGCGCCGGCTGCTCCCCGCCAATTACGCGCTGCGGTGGCGCCACGCCTCCTTCCCCTCAGCGCAGCTCTTCAATGCTCTCCCCATTAACGGGCTTTCTCCACACCTCTCCCACCCCGCGCCCCTTCCGCAGGCCCTCGGGGTGCCAGCCCGCTCCGCCCCCAAGCGCGGGGTTACAGCGGCAGCGAGGCCGCCGGGCCGGGCCTACTGTGAGGTGCGCAGCTGTGGCTGACGACCCTAACGGTCACATCAACGGCCCCAACTGCCAGGCTCGCAGCCTCGCTCCCGGTGAGGGCCACACTAGCACCGCCCCCGCGTCACCGCCGACGCCGGCAGTGCTCGCCTCGCCTCGCCTCGCCCCGCCCCCGGTACGTCCCCGTGGCGAGGCGGGTCCAGCGCCGTTACGGCTGCGGCGGGGCGGGGCGGGGCGGGGCGCCGCGAGCTGCCCGCCGCTGCCAATAGAGCCGGTACAAAGTGACCTTGGCGCCGCGCCCCGCCCCCTTCCGCCGCGCTGCATCCGGGCGCTCGCCGCTGGCCCCGCCGCGCCTGCGCAGAGACGCCCCCGCCCGTCGGCTCTGAGGTGCGGCAGCCGGAGCGGGTGAGTGGGGGCGCCGCGCCATCCGCCCCCATCGCCGCCCCCGCCCGCCGCCGCGGCCCCCTCACCTTCTCCCTCTCTCCGCAGAGACACCGGACTGTAGCCCCCGGGACGCCGCCCCTTAAGATGTTCGCCTGCGCCAAGCTCGCCACCTCGCCCTCCCTGGTGAGTGGGGGCGCCCGGGCCCGCGGGGGAGGGGGGGCTGGGCCTCCTCGCCGGCCACGTCCCGGGCTGCAGCGGGGGCGACGGCGGTCGCGGGGCACCCGGGGGTCGGGCGGGCCTCTGAGCCCCCCGGCAGGCCCCTGGGACGAGCCCGTACCGAGGGCTGCTCGCCCGAGTGGGAAGGGTGAGGAAGGGGGACGAGCTGCGGCAGGGCCGGGTTCTCCTTCCCGCCTCCTTGGCGTGAGGCAGGGCCCTTTGCCGAGGTGAGGGGCCTTCCCACGCGAGCGGTGAAGGGGGAGGGCAGCGCAGCGAAAAGCTCTTGGGCCTGGTGCGCTCTGCACCTTCCTGTAGGTCAAACTCCAGCCTGTTGCTTGTCCTACGCAAGGCCGCGATTTTTTGCCCTTGCAGAGACAAGGGACTATCCTGCTTCAAAATGTCCTCTCTAGCCTGCAGAACGTCTCGTTTTGCATGGTGCAGGCACAGGTTTCCCCTGCAGGAAGAGCTTTGTGTAAGAGCCGATATGACCTTAGACTGCTGGAAGCCCAAGGACGCATGCAGGCCGCTTGTGAAAGAGGATTCATTCATTTATGCCTTGCTAGATTTAAAAGTGTATGTTACGTCTGTGCATTTAGCAACTTTGGAATTCATTTTGATGGCTTTTATTTTTTCATTTCAAAATGAGTATCACTGCCTCCTGGTCTATCTGGCTTTTTTGTTGCTGTTTTGCTACATTTTCTGTCACTATAATGCATGTACAGGTTCATTGAATGATGTAGCTATTTGCAATAATGTCTCCCGAAAATGGTGCTATCAAATTGCATGGCAGTGTTTGCTTCTGTATCATTTATTTTATATCCAGCTATGCAAAGATTGCTGTCTTTCAAGTAAGACAAATGGCTTAGTAGATAATAGCCTTGTAATCTTACAGACTGTTGCATGGGAACAGCTGTGATCAAATGTTTCTTTTTTTATAGCTTTTTTCCTCCTCTTTCAGATCCGTGCTGGATCAAGAGTCTTGTACAGACCAATTTCGGCATCTGTGTTGTCTAGGCCAGAGGTCAAGAATGGAGAGGTACCTTATAAACAAAATTCTGTATCTTCCTAAATTACCTGGTGAGCCTAAATGTCCTCAACCTAGAGTTCACTTGTACTAACTCAAATATCTATAGTGTGAAACTTGCTTAAAGTCAAACACCTAATACTATTTGTTGCTGTCTTGCTATTTCCCGAGAAGTCTTTCACATTTAAGTTGATTGCTTTCAGGTGGAACAGGTAACATTCTGAAGTTTTTAACTCTTAGTTATAGCCTCATCACTTGGAAGAGGAACTAGACATTGGATCTAATACAACTTTTAAAACTGCAGAATAACACTATCAGAGTGGTCATAGAAAATGGTCTTTGTCTGAATATAATGCTTTTTCATGTTTTGTTTTCTTAGGGCAACTCAACACTTAATGGGGCCCAAAATACTGTCTCCCGACTAGCACTTAGAGAATTCCAGACCAGTGCTATCAGCAGGGACATTGACACTGCTGCCAAATTTATTGGTGCTGGTGCTGCCACAGTAGGTGTGGCTGGTTCTGGTGCTGGTATTGGAACAGTCTTCGGTAGTCTAATCATTGGTTATGCCAGGTAATCAATCTCTCTCTTACAAAACTCTCAGCTTGCATGCAGATGTATCTTGAGACAGCACCCCCAGATAAGCTAAGTTGTAGTAAGGATGATGGCACTGTAATAAATTCTGTTAATAAGTACTATTAATGATAAACATGGCTAAATAGAATCATATGAAACTGTAGTATATTCATCAGGATGGCTCTGTTGTTAAATTCAGAACTTTGTACACTCCACCTGGAGAAGAGACATGAAAGAAATGAGATCATTAGACTTGGTCAGTGTTTCGGTCACTGAAGTCCAATGTTTCAGCATTCAGTTCCAGAACTGAATTAAAAATCTAGCCTGGATCTTTTCCCCTGTGAGAGGGGAGAAGTCCTAAAGAGAAACTATATGAAAACTGGTAATAAGTAATGTGAGTTTGTATGCTTTGGACTTCGTAGTCAGGATTGTTGTTTAGAAATGGATGCTTAATTCAGTTTTCTAACATTCAGCTTTGCATCTTAGAATATGTAATTACTTTATCGAATGAGTAATCATTCCTTACAGAAATCTGAAGGGGGTGAGGGTGGGGATTTTATAGTAGGGACAAACTTCTTCCGGATAAGTTTACAATGTTCCTGTAGTAGGAATAGTTCACATGGTATCATGGAAGAGCAGAACTGATACAGGCATAAAAAAGCTTTATTGAAGGTTTCATGTTCTTCATTAGTCTTTCAACCAATTAAGTCTTATTTCCTAATAAAGATTTTTAAGCCCTACTGAAGATGAGGAAGTTCACTTTCCACTTGAAGAAACATGTGTTTTTAGTGCAAAACTAATGTCTCCTTTTTTGAATTTGGCATGAACGTGTCAATAAGAGGTTGTAGAACATTACTTCATAGTATTATGTTGAAGGKTTTTTTTTTCTCTCCTACACACTTCTTGGAGGGAGAATTCATTGCATTTTTGCAATGAACTGCTGTGTATTTCTTTTTTTGCTCTAGGTGGTTTCAGTTCCTATATTTGTCTGAGAGCCCCTTAAAGTGTTATATGCATAAACTTCCTTGGAATAGAGTTCTAATGTCACGGGTGTGAAATAAATTTATAAAGCATAGTACTGATAGTTCCTGCATGGGAGGATGTAGAGAAGTCAAATTCAAAAGCATATATGAATGTAGTCAGAAAAACTGTGCTCATTTGGAAAAGCCATATACAATCTGCATAACCTGAATCTAGTCTTAATTGCCAACTCATTTATCTTCAGTGAAATCCTTGCTAAAAATTACTTCTGCTTGGATTTATTGGATTTTCCTGTTATGGAATCTGTGGCAAGGAAGTATGAGGTTCTGAATCTGTCAGATGTATTAAACTGTACAAAAAACATCTTAATTGTAAAGATAAAAAGGTCTTACACCTTCACTTTCTTTTAGAAATCCTTCTCTGAAGCAGCAGCTGTTCTCATATGCTATCCTGGGATTCGCCCTGTCTGAAGCTATGGGTCTCTTCTGTCTGATGGTTGCTTTCTTGATCCTATTTGCCATGTGAAAGGAGATCTGCCTGTAATATTGGCATTGGAATGTAACTCTGCATTTTATGGGACTCCCAAAATGTTGGTGTCATGGAAATTGATGCTATTTCCAAAGTCATTTCATTAAAGATAACAACTTTAACTGTCAACCTGTTGCCTGCATTTATTATCTTTCTCATTAGGGTATCTGGAAGACGGCATCTTGTCATTCCGTCACCATGGATTTCTCCTGATAATGACATGTCACATAGGACCCTTCAAACAATGACTTCAAGTCAAACGTTTTATTTATTAATATATATGGGCAGGTCACTTGTTTGTTAAAATTAACGTGGCATATCTTTGAAAGATCAAAGGATACACAGATTAAATGTCAAAGGCTATACTGCTGGCCTTGTTCCTTCACTTGTGTTTCAAACTTACCCAGAGCTATTTCTGTGCACAATTTGTTTTTTCTCAGGCTAGCTGAGGTGTTCTGGCACCTCTTGATAGAAGGAGCTGAACGCAAATCCACGAACAGCGATAGGAAAGTTCTCTTTGCATCAGTTTTCAGTTACACTATAAATTTTGATCACCATGGTAAAAATTTTCACTTGGTTCTGACAAGTGTCTCAGCTGAACTAAACCAACGACTGCTTTAGGTTGGTCCAAGCATTTAATTGTGGCACATTGATATTATACTCTTACTTAGGTGATGCCCAGAATGCAGTAACTAATTAAAAGGGAGAACTTCCAGCTTCCTAATTCTGTAAAGTCAGCCTTGTGTTATCTCCCAAATTCTTTTAAGAGCAGTAGGATCAAAGCATTTTTAATAACAAAATATCTGCAGTACCAACCTTTGCTTTTCACAGTATCTGTCTTTTAACAATCTAAATGCATTTACGGTGTCTACACTTACAGCAACGTGTGGTATGCTACTATATACTAATCTGGCGGGGGGGTTGATAGCATCTCAAACTTTATTCAGAATATTAAATAATAGATCTGATCATTCGACGAATATAAGCTGAACTTTGGAAGAATGTGAGCAAGCTTCTTACAAGCGTTGTCATCTTGCTGTTACATGGGTAATTACTGAACTAAATCTAGGAAACTTTCTGCTGTAAGCGGCCTATCCCTAGGGAAATGGAGAAATGACTAGTGGCTCTCAGATCAGTGCAAGGTGCAGGTAAGACCTTTGTTTTCATCTGAATTCAAATACCAAATTGGTGTTCATAGAGATATGATTTAGTGGTGGACTTGGCAGCGTTAGGTTTACAGTTGGACTTGATCTTAAAGGTCTCTACCAACCTAAATGATTCTGTGATTCATGTAGCCTAACTTGGACCTAGCACAATAAGTTACTTTCCCCGTATGTTCTTAGGAGAAAATAGTCATCTTCCCAAAAGGATTGAAAGTTACTGTGTAAGTACAGAGAGCATCCTTTTACATATATGAGGTTTAGGAGTGTAGGATATGCAGCATCTTTAAATATTCAGCTCTAGCACAGTATTAGTAGTACCTTATATGACTAGGTCTGGAAGTGGGTTTTTTTGGGGGGTGAGGGAGGGGTGGGAGGTAAAGTATATTGCAGCTATCTTCCATGTGGTCTATGCTCATGCAGTGTTTATTTTATGAACTTACTATTATCCATTCTTGTAACCTATTTGTTACAGAGCTGACATACAATGCATTTGCCCTGGATGAAAGGCAGATAATGATTGCTAGAATTCTAGGCTAAAGCTCATCTGTGTACTGCTGTCCTGCTGGTAGGTGAAGAACTTTGTTCTGTTCTTTCAGCACTGTAGAGCTCTCTGCAGGCATCTGAGGTGGCAATCCATACTTCCTAATATCATGGACTAGTCTAGTGGACTAGCTTAATTCAAGCTTCTGATTTCCATATGACTGGGATTTGGCCAAACAAGGACCTTCAAATTTGGTCAAGCCTAGCTCCAGCTCTGTTAATCATACTTGCCAATTTATTTGCATAGAAAATGGTTGTGCTGAGTTATAATTGTGTATTTGGTGTAGAGAGGAGTTCTGGCTAAGCTATTGCTCCATAACCTCAGAGAGAAAGCCACCTGAGTCACCATGAGATACTTGAATCAGCTTTGAATAACTGTTTCTGGATTTACATCCCATCTTTTCCCGTGTCGTTCACCCTGTCAACATGTACCCTTTTCCCTATGATCAGCCTTGTCTGGAAGGCAGCAGACATCTCGGGTGACCTTGCATGTAGATGTAAAGCCTGTCTGTTTTAGTAGCAGCATCTCCCCAAGCTTGTTACCTTTTGACTCACTCTTAGACTGGTGAACAGTGAAGCTCTTGATTGAGCACTTCAACAGCTCAGTCAATTTGAGTGGTCTTACAAAAAATTCTCTCAATTTTCCTAAAATTCCCACAAAAGAAACAACTATAGTTGTGTAAAAGAATACTTTTTTTTTAAGTAATTGGGCAGCAGCAAGCTATCGAAAAGGACTCTTGATCTTCCCGTAAGAGTTTACACCAAGAAATCTTTTTCATAGGTCAGAGAAACCAGATACAAAGTTCCATGAGGTGATACTGTAGGCTTCACTTTCCTGAAACCTTTGTCACAGTTTTTCTGTCATGGATCATGCTGACCTTAGAGACTGTCAGCTCGGGAAGATTCACGTTGTAGATTCTTCAGATCCAAAGACTGTGTTCAAATTTCAGTATTGAAGATGGAGCCAGCTGGAGTAGAGATCTTCATTGTCTCTGAATAACTACTCTGCCTGCCCTCCCAGTAGATCCAACATCATTCCACCTGTGATAGTGATGTGCACAACAGTGTTATCCTAATGCATAATGAAGGAAATGTTGATGTTGCCAATTACGTTCTCAAATTATTGCTGCAGGTAAAAGTGATTCATCCTTTCCATCCTGCTGCTTTCCCTCTGTTTATGTTTTTTGCACCAATTTCAGACTGAGGAAAGGCAAAAAACTTGCAGTTCAGTTCTCTGTTCAGGACTGATGGTGCCATGTGATGGTAGATCTGAAACACTGAAAAATACTTGTTTCCAGTTGTTCTGTGAAGAAGGAAGTAAGATCTCTGTTCCTCTCTTTGCACTATCTCACATTTGAGCCCTTCGCAACATGCTTTCAGTAAAGAATAATTCCACCTCTAAGTAAACTGTACTTTTATGCAGTGTTTTTTATCCCACCTTATCTCAAAGAGCTTTGCAAAAGTGCTGTACAGTGCCCACCCAAACAATTTACAAGAAATGAAACATACCACATCATCTTTTGCAAGTTCGGGGAAGCTTAGACATAATGTGATTTACTGGAACTAATATTTCTTTTTTAGAGGTTTTTTTTTTTTGTTATCCATAGTCCCATACTCTCGGGTCAGTCTCGGAACAGGATAAATGATACACAGACACAGAATTAAAACTTCATCTGTGATTCAGAGCACATACTAGCTAAACTGTCTTGCCATACATGATTATGGTATTTTTTAACTCATCCAAAATGCTAATTACTTTTGTGTTAAATTTAGGTAAAGATGCTTCCCTTCCTTGCACAGTGCTGCAGCATGTTTGATACAATGTTAAATACGGCGAATGTTTAGTGGCAGTGTGACTTCAGGCATGCACCCGGCTACTGCCGTAGGGGATGCGGTGTGCAGGGAGAGGGGGAAACCGAAGGCATACAGCCAGTACGCGGCTTTGGAGGGCCGATTATTCCAAAACTTGGATGGGGCAAACGCTTCGAGCGCTGTCGCTGAGCAAAGCCTTGCGGTGGTTTGGTCTCTACCCGCCTTCTGCTGCCTTCCCCCAGCAGCAGCTGCCAGCCCTCCTGCACAGCCCTCAGCAGAGGGAGGATGGGAGCTTCATCCTCGGAGCTCCCCATCGGGCACAGCTGCACAAATCCTCCACCAACGGCAGCTTTGCCCGACGCGCGGGATCGCGCACGGGCACGCTTTGGCTCGGCTCTGGTGGCAGATGCCTTGTCCCTGGCAGGAGCAGGTGGGGGCTTTACTGCGCTAGCAGTTTAACGCCACTGCTGCGGCTCCGAGGCGGGAGAGCTGCCGCTAGCAGCCTACGCTGGTCTCTCGGGAAGCAGCGCCTCCGTCGCCCGTCCGCGCGCGGGCCGAGCAGCCCCTGCGTAGCTACAGCCGTGCGGCGGCGCCGCTCGGCCACACCCAGGCATTTGGCGCTTCCGGCCACACCGTCCCCGACCGCCCCGCCGACAGCGCCCAATCAGCGGCGCGCGCCGTCCTCCGCCCCGCCCCTCCCCGCCACGTGACCCGCGCCTCCCCGCTGCCCGCGGGGATGTCAGCTGAGCTATCGCGAGAAGTGACGGAAGCCTGTAGGGGACCCGGCCTTTAATGTGCGGTCCGGCCCGCGTTCCCGGGGTGAGTTTGTAAACACGAGCGCGGCCCGGCCCGGCCCGGCGCGGCGGCGGCTCCTCCCTCCGCGCTGCGGCGGCGCCCGGGCGGGCGAGCGAGCGCACCGGGGGCGGAGGGGAGGGAGCGGCCCCGCTCGGCAGTAGGCGGGGGATACCCGGGAGGCAGTAACATGGCGCCGCCGCTCCTCTCCACGGCAGCCCCCTCCCCCACCGCGGCCTGCGGCTCCCGCCGCCCCTAGAGCCGGGGCGGGGCGGCCCGGCCGGCGCCGCGGAGACCGTTACCCGCCCGGAGGTAGGGGTCCTGGCGGGCGCCCCGAGGGAGCGGGGCGGGGCGGGGAGGCGAGTGGGTGAAGGGGGCTGCAGCTCCCCGCGCCCGGAAGCGGGCTGCCCCGCGGGGGCATCGCCGGTACCTGCCCCGGGCCCGGCCCGCGGCGGGTGCGCGGGGTGAAAGGCAGGGGGGAGGGCGGGAGGAAGGGGGCAGCCAGGCCCGGCCTTTCCGCCTCAGCTCAGCTCCGAGGAGGCCTCTCCCTGCATCCATCTGCTCTGAAGGGAGATCTTGGTCCGTACCCGGTGCTGGTGCGGAGGGTGCCGAGAGGGGTACGGTGGGAGGGGTGCGGGGGGGGGAGGGTGTGAACGGCTTTTCTGGACCAGAGGGAGGTGTTGGCCTGCCTGGGATCTGGCCGTGGACGTGGACCTTCTGGACCAGTTGCCCCATTGACTTTGCCTGTTGTTGTGCATTACGCCTCTCAAGTTGTCTTAATAAAAGGTCTCTGAAGCTTTCACGTGAAAAAACACATCACAGACCCTCGAGTAATGATGGCTGCACGATGTTTTAGGCACAGATGTTCTATGCCACAATGCAACTTGATGTTTGGAGTTAGGGGATATGTGTGCTGCCATGTTGCTTCAGCAGTCTTATTCATTCTACAGTCTTTTTGCATCCCTATTCATGGAGTGACATCCATGAGTATGTTTCCATGTCCCATCCATGCACTCTGTGTCACTCATTTGCTTTTCATTATGTTGCTTTTCTCCCAGAGATGTTTATCATTATCTTCAAATAGTGATACTGTCACCTGTTTCCTTACACTAGAGTGAGAAATTCTAATAAAGCTGGAAATTCTGAATCATCTGCTACTTTCCAAATAGTGACCCTGAATACGGGCAAAGTGTATTTTCTTTTCCACCTTTTAAAATAATATTTTTGTTTTCTTCTTGTCATATTCTACTCACGGCAGTGAATGTCATGTCCCAAGCTCTTGCTGAGTGTAAAG
This sequence comes from Phoebastria nigripes, assembly GCA_035582835.1. Taxonomy (NCBI): domain Eukaryota; kingdom Metazoa; phylum Chordata; class Aves; order Procellariiformes; family Diomedeidae; genus Phoebastria; species Phoebastria nigripes. Next base: position 1,598,534 of record JAYKAV010000078.1, on the reverse strand, counting down.
CTAGATAAAGTTAATAAAAACAAATCTTCCTGAAATTAAGGGCGTAATACTGCTAAGTCTATGTTAGATGCTAAATTCAGCACTAGCTGATAGGATGAGGAGGACCCTTCCTGGTGGTCCTAGTCTTCCATAAGTGTTCTAGACGTGATTTCTTCAGCCTTCCGCTGAAACATAAGTTACTGTCTATTAATGGACATCCAGTTGCAGACATAATTTCAGAGGGACAAACTATAGTCAAGTTAGGCGTTCACTTGAATTCTCTTAGTGTCTATGATTCTGTATTCCAGCATCAAAATCGGAAAGTTGTCTTAAAAAACAAAACAATAACTTTGTCAGGGACTGCTTGTTATATAATGCATCGAAAGAAATGTGAAATAATAAAAAAAAACCTTAATGTGTACATGGAGTGAAGCAGCATCTAACATAAGGTGCTTTCGGGTCTTAAATTTGATCATACATAATTTTATAAGTAATTTTGGTTTTCATGCTACTTCCATTTTGTGACAAAGTATTGAGCAGCCTGGAATATGGTATTCTTTTGAATCTTGTTTAATTAAATTTTGGGTGTATCTAGTGCCTAAAATTCCTTTTCTGTCACCAGCTATTCTTTTTTTTCCTTCCCCTATTAATTAGTTTAAACTTACAAATGCACACTTTTAGCTCCGAGAAGCTTTACTAACTTTAAAAGTTTATATGTTATTTCTAATCTCAACATATTTTTATGGTTTCTTAAAATAATTTTGAATTTCTGTATAAAAATAGTGCATTAACTGTTTTCAAAGGAGCAAACATGATTCAATACTATTAACTTCTTTTTTGGAATAATGAATAGATTTCAAGTTATCATTGCCCTCCTGCATAACTTAACTACATCTGTTTCAGATCAATAATGCACACTCTAAGGAGGCATGGAATATAGTTAGTGATAGAAATATGAGTCAATATTTAATAATTATGCAATAAATGTTTTTTACAAGTTTATGCTATACCCTTTCCGACTTTGTTCTGTGTCAGTTTCTGAACACTTCCATTAGCTTCAGGTCAGATAGGAGCTTCTCTTTGGTAAGTTATTCCAAGCAATATAGTATATTTCTTTTTCTAGGTAACTGCCAATGGTCATTTATATTACCGCTTACAGGAAAGAAAAAGATCATTCTGTTTTAATGAGCAATGGGAGTCCAGTAGTGGGATATTTATGTCATATTTAAAGATTTTTTTTTTTAAAATTAAATTCCTAATTATTATATTCAATTTTATACTTCAGGGATGCAATCTGAAAAAATGTAAAAATGAAGTAACTTTCTGTTAAGCTTTTTTTTTTTAACTTGTTGAAAGGAATGTAGCAAAAGGAGATTGGATTTCTAATGTTTGTTAGGTTGATAGGCAATATTAAGACATTCAAACCTAGATAAATGAGCTGGGGAAGGTAAGTCCTAATTTCTCTCAAAGCAAAATTGTGAAAAGATCGGTGGAATGTTAACCCCTGTATATTTCTTCTCTGAGGTTCATTGGCCTTTCACTTATTTACAAGAGCTGTATTCACACRGCATGAATTTCCAGTAAGTCAAAGAAAGATCAAGGCGCCTCTGAAAAATACCTAAGACAGGGGGTTGACTTAGGAGGTGCCATATTCAGCCAACAGGAAGCGTTAGGCCTAAGGACCTTTCTTTATTCCATTAGTGCTCTCCATTTACCAGAAATGTACATTCATGTGCGAAAAGCCTGCTCCTTCAGCAGAACTGAAGTAACTTAATTGCTTTGTTTCTGTACATGTGACTGTCTGTCCAACTGGCTTTCTTATTCTTATTTGAACTCGTTAAGTCAATTGTCCTCACTTCTTGCATCTTTTCTTCTTACGCAGATGCTCTCCCCTTTATAGAATCTTAGATGAACCATGGAAGGTGTGGAATTAACTTTAGATATCAGTTACAGGCAGTTAACTAATAACATCAGCAAAAAGTGCCCACCATTTGACTTTTTTAAAAGAAAAAATCTGAGCATTATGCTACAGGCATTACATTCTTCCTTATTCTTCCCCAGAACTCTCTGAAACAGATGATGTGTCTTCTAGGAAATAGCACAACCATTCTATTAAGCAGTGAAGTGTGAAGGAGGAGCTCCTGTTTTTCTGTTTGCCACTTTTTGAGGTTTACAACCTTTAAATATTCTGGACTATGGCTTATAGTTTTCTTGCAGAATCTAGTGAGCTACTTTCTGGTGATTGCACTTTCTTTATGAGGAGGAATGTTTTTATTTTTAAAATTTTTTCTCCTCCTTTCTCTTCATCGTTCAGTTTTATTTTTTAGGAATGCTAAATTCTATGGCATTACACAAATACAGTCAGTCAGAACACTTTTGAAAGTGGACTGTAATGGTCAAGTATTAATTACACCACTTTTGCTTCACCTTTCTTCTTTTGCTTTATAGGAAACTGAAAAAATAGCTGTTCCAGTCCCTCCAGGTAAGTGAAGCAATGATTTTTTCCTTTAAAATACAAATTTTGATTTTATTTATTTATGTTACTTCTTATTAAGTCATGTATTCTACATACTAACTTCTGATTTTTACTGAAAGCAAAACTTGCAAGTCTGCCTCTATAGAAAATTGTGGAAATAAAGATAGGCTCAAATGTGGGAGGTGATTAAAATTTATGCTGTGCAATGCTGTATGCAAGTATTGAAAGTATAAAAGGTGCCCTGTTCATTTTGATTTACGTTGATTTGTTTGGTTGCATGAGAAAGCCATCTCTTTTAATTATGAAGTGTTTAAATTTGGAAAACAAAAATAGCTACTTTTTTTTTTTTCCCCCTCATCTAAAGAAGCATGTCTGTTAAAATTCTTGTATGGAGCCAAGCAAAACACTAAATTCAGCTCTTCAGGTAACCATTAAAAGAATGTTATTCTTTACTGTGGCAAATACATTCAGTCCACTTACTTTGAAAAAGTATGCACCTCAAGTAGAACTCTTAAATTGGATAAAGACTTTGAAAAATTTTGACCTTGGCCTTTTATGCTTCAGTTTCCTATTATAAAATGAAGCTTTAAAGTAAAATCTTAAAAATCTTATACTACTTAAAGCAATTACACACTATGATGAGATCTACAGAAAAGCTTACTAAGAGTTAATAATTCTGTATACAGTAAGGGTTTGTGTCTTGCAGTAAAAAGGGGCACAGTCCCAGATCAAATGTAAAGAATAAAAGGAAATGTTGAATAGACACTATCAGTCTTGAGGAAATGCAAACATCCGTAGGAAAATACATCACTGATACTGTAACTTAAGCACGTTGTAAGGTATAGACCCAGGGGAGACTTGATGCTGATGGGCTACTATAATTCTGATTTGTCTCAGTGGCCTAATACAGTTTTTGTCCAACTTTCTTTTTTTTTCAAACCAGAACGTACAGATGTTTCTTGAGTTGGAGCCACATGCGAGTGGTCAGTCTAGCTGCAAAACTTGGATTTGCAACACATGTAAGCAGTAGTAGATAAATCAGCTGCTACTGTAGCTGACAGACTGTCAGATTGTCCTCTGTGGACTGTCCAGTTTAGGGGGGTGACACACTTGTAAGAATGTGCATCTCTTCTTGCTTGCTGGCCAGTAGAGGAATGCTGACATTTAAAAGTTTAAGGTTTTTTGTTTTGGTTTGGTTTGGGTTTTGGAGGGGTTTTTTGTATGTTTATAGTTGTCTGTCTTTTCTGTGTTCAGTTCAGGTTGTTTTCTTCCATGCTGTTTGTGTCAGCCCTGACGCATTGTCTACAGGAAGGTACTTTAGAAGCAAGCCTGAGAGTATGTAGTAATAGTTTCCAGAAAGTGTACCTAAGATGTTTAACTAAAATCTTATAAAAATACACAAATAATTGTTGAAGCTATTTTTGTAGCACATTTAGATAAACATTAGTGTGGCGTTTTATAGAAACATCTTTATTTTTTAAATAGGCACACTATCCTAAGTATTAGTAAATTGCTTGCAAACCTGTTTTTATTTCTCTATATTATATATATTTTAAACATGTATATATACTTATTTATATATTTTACTGTACTGTTTGCTTTCCAAAAGTGATAAAAGAGGCTTATGAAATTTTAAATAGGTGTGATGTGAAAGTATGTTACCTTTGCATTGAAAGTATGGAGCAAACACCAAAGAAGTGAGATTACTTTCTGATTTAAGTACTGAAGTTGATTATACTGCTGAGATTACTTCATGGTTTTCCCATGTTCAGCTCTGATCTTATTTCTCAGTGTAACTCAAAAGAATTCTATGTATGTGTTTCTTTATGCTACTGAAAGGAATTTAGGGTTGGAAGGCTTACAGAAGAAAGTTGCAGTTCAGTAGACTATAGTAAGAATCATTTCACTGAACTGTTCAGTGTATCTGATAAGTTGAGGCTGGAGTTTCACATTCAGATTGGATTGCTTCAGGAACCATCTTTTTTCTGTGGGACAAGGTGTTTGCTGTTGCCTGGGTAACAATCCAAGGTGGCTATAATTCATCTCTAGCGATTGGGTTAGCAGTTTACATACTTTATTTCTCATTTGGTCAGGTGAGTAACGTTTTTGTCAAGATGGCGTTTAAGTTGCTATTTTGGTTTTCAGGGGAAGAGTATTTTCTAAGTTCTTCTTTCTTACTGTGATATTCTCTCTTAGAGCAGTCAGTCTCTAATAGCCTTTTGAAATCAGAGTAGCAATCACAAACTTCTTTTCTGAAAATTTGCGTTCTGTGTGTTAGTCTTGTTATTCCTGTCAGGCAACCAACAATCCAGAAAGAAAAGAGGAGGCAAAGGATGGGGTTGGTTGGTTGGTTTGTTTGTTTTCCCTAGCAGCAACAGTTTTAGTTGTTGGGCAGTAAAGTTAACCACATTAAGTCTTCTAAAGCTTTCGGAACATTACCCAAGTTTGGATTGTCTTTTACTGTTGTTCACCTCTGTTTCTAGCAGTGATGACATCTTTATGGTATACTTCAAATTTCAGAGTTATCTTGGATTGCTCAGAATTTCATCCACTCAAATTTTGAATATCTCCAAGGATGGAGATTCCACAGCCCCACTGGGCAACCTGTTCCAGTGTTCAGCTGCCCACACTGTGTGATTTGTTGTTGTTGTTGTTGTTGTTAATTTTTTTTCCCCCTCCACTTATAGTTGCTCTTAACCTTCTTGGTGTGGCTTGTGAATGTTGCATCTCATCCTTTTGTTGTACGCTACCCAGAGTCTGGATCTGTCTTCTCTATAACAATACATTAGGTGGGGTAAGACAGCAAGTAGATCCTTCCTTAGCCTTCCTTCTCCATGCTGAACAAACTTTGCTTCCTGATATTCTTCTTGTATGTAATAGTCCAACCTCCTAACTATTTTGCTGGGGCCTGTGCTGGTTTCTCTCCAGTTTGTCATCTGTCTTGAGGGGCTCAAAACTGGACACAGCACTCCAGCTGTAGCCTCATGAGTGCCAGATAAAGGAGAAAAATCACTTCCCTTCATCTGGTTGCTCTGCTCTTGCTAATTCAGCCCAGTAGGCTGTTAGCTTTCAATGCTGCAAGCAACATGATGCTGAACTGTGTTCAGTTTGTTGTCCACAGGACTTACAGGTTCTTCCCCAAAGCTGCTTGACAGCCACTTGGCCCTCAGCCTGCACTGTTGGATGGAGTTATTTCATTCTAGGTGCAAACTTTGCATTTGTCTTTGTAATAGGTAAATACAATCCTTACCGATTTGACTACACTAATGAACATGAGCCCTTTGTTTTCCCATCCTGTCAGATCCAGTTTCTGTTTAGATTTATAATGTCCAAGGTCTTGCTGGAATGCATGAGTGAACGTCTTTTCTCTTTCAAGTGCAAAAATTTCAGTGCTTCCAGATACTTTTTTTTTTCCTCAGATATTAGCTGGAATCCCTTTGCAAGGCATTACCTCACAAAATTCCTTGTGGCCTGCAGTCAAATAATATTACAAAGATCAGGAAATGAATTTATCTCCAACTTTTTTCCAGTAAGTTTGCCAGGAGGACGACACTTTTTTTTTTTTCCTCACAAGGATTGATTTTTAGTTTATAAATCAGGCATTCAAAATTCACAGGCTTCACAAACCAAAACATGCAACCAGAAAACAACTTCATATGCAAATACGTGTCTTGGTAATATTCCTTTAAAAGCAAAAATGAGCAGACTTGAAAAATTGATCGTTACAACTTATGACCTAAGAAAAATATTAACAGTGTGGATGGAGTAGATTTTATGGCTGATACTATGCACTCATCAAAGACTGACAACACACTATAGTAACAGAGTGGAAAAAATGCCCTACATGCACTTTTGTTAATCAAAATCTTCATCCTTTGGATAAAAAAAACCCAGAATTGTTTCTTACACCTTCAGACGTTTCTGATACGGATATAACTCTTCTGTTCATAACATATATCCATATGTGCATATTGTAGCCATATATAACTATATGGTGCCCCATGATGAAGATTTAACAAAGCAAATTCCTTTTGAGATCTAAAGGAGACTGACTCTCTTAGTTTTGAACCTGCATTTTAAAAAATCTGACTGTTGCATAGCTGAACAAGGGTAATAAGCTCATGGGATAGCTTTTAAGTGTCTGTTGAAGTTCCAGATAATRTAAGGATGTAATCCTAAAGCTTCATTGATAAGGGCCTTATATTTTACCCTGAAGCCTTAGTCATGAGTATTCAAACTTGCCCGTAACCTTGTTAATACTCTTTATTGGTGACAGTACCAAGTTCATAGTTTGAACAGTTCAAGAAATATTTCATCCCTTCAGAAACTTGAGACAGGTTATGAACTCTTTGCAAAGAACAGCAGAACAATCTCCATCCCTGATTTGCTTTGGCATCCTTTCTTTGGGACATAAATGTTTCCCTGAGTTGTCAGTGCCAAAGACTCTAAATCTGGCAGCCATTCATCTCTTCTTGGCTTGTGATCTCAGCTCAGTATCCTCATTCTGTTGAACGTATATATTTAGAAGTGACACTTTGGAATCTCCTCCGCCCCATGTTTTGCTTCTTTGCTATTCGGTGCCCCATGACCAAGGACACTGGGATCTCCTTCTCCTTGAAGTAATATCCAAAAAGTCTATACGGTAGTTTTTTACTGTACAGGTGCAGGCAAAAGGATCAGGTAACGTGTTCCGTACAGATCTCTGAGGTATTAAGTCTTAAATGATTTGCTTACACTTACTTGATCTGTCTTGTGTCTAGTGCTAAATGGTGTACCAGAAGTATACATTCTTAGGATGGTTTGACAGTTTCAGAAGCCTTGCAACTTTTCATGACCAGCCTGTTGGTGGAGAGATGGATTTATTCTGCTTATGATCTTTAATCATAAAGACATCTTTATTCATCTTTATTTGCTTCATCAAGCTAAGCAGTGTTCAGAACTAACTTTGTTAGATCTCCATACAAATACTCATATTTAAAGATGAATGTATTTCCTCCAGGGTAAAACCACAGATGGGTTGAGAGTGCTTGTCATCTCCTGGCTAATTAGCTAATTTGGTACATTCATTCCCCCCTCCCCCCGCCCACCCTGTTACTTGACCTTAAAATGAGGTAACTCTAGTGTTGAGATTAGTTACTCATCACTATGGGGTTTAGTGATGTGACAACAATATCTTGCTTCTATATGTTCATTGTACTAGAACTTTATTATTTTTTGTCATTGATGTCAGAGCATCCATATACTATTTTTATGCATTGTCCAGCACAGATTGGCTCAATCCTGTCTGTGTCTGTCTTTCTCTTCCTGAAGTGGAGTGATGCTACCTTGTTATGTTTGTTCTGTGCTTGCAGGATGAAAGAGTAGAAGCATCTCTTTCTGTCTGAGAGAAGGCATAATTAATTAGAGGATATACTGAAGTAAACCATTTCTTTGAAAAACTGTTGTTTTTCATGGGTGAATAGTGGGCATTATATCATTTTTACAAAATCATCTATTATTACATGTTTAAATGGCATAGTAATTAATACATTCTTTCAATTACAGTTCATTGCCATGAAAAGGAGGATATGATAGTTTGCCCTATGAAACAGGTTTATATGTGAAATCTGGCAGGTATGTGTATTAGTATGTGTGGTGAGTATGCAGAACAGCACAAAATATAATTAATATCTATTACTTCTTTCTTAAATATTTTTTAGCCTGTTGGTAATTCAGTTGTATAGCTGAAACATTACTAAAGTAATGGTTTTGTACTTAAATTTGTAACAGCTTACACAAAGAGCTATCTGCTAACTTACCTTTAAAGATGAGCTTTAAAGATTATGAAAAGACTAAGGAATCAACCACTTTTTCTCATCTGTTGGCACTGTATCCTTGACTACTCGGTATTGTCTGCTGCTTTGTTCTTTAATTGTGGGAATTGGATTGTTATTACAATGTATTTTTATTTCAGTAACAAGTTGTCTTACTATGTTTTCAGATACTTTTTGCAATTAGTCATGTTACAAATACTTGCCTTTCTGATTGAGACGTATGTTCAAAACCTACTATTTCTCTATTGGGTTTTGTGTACCTTCCTGGCAGAGCTTGGAATCCAGGCTCTACTTGAATCTTGGGTATTTAGATTCTCACTGTAGCCAGAAGGCAGAAATTCTTGCCCATGGAATATTAAAATGTCCTGTGGATGTTGATGTATTGATAATTTGTTGCAATATTTGTAAAATTTGTTCCATTCTCATTTTAATACAGGTAGCACAACGACCTGTGGAATATGAGTGATGACAAACCCTTTTTATGCACTGCCCCTGGATGTGGCCAGGTAATGGTCTGTCTTGAAGTTATTAACATTGATCAAATAAAAGTAAAACAGYGAAGCGTATTTCTAGGGATCGAAGAAAAGGGGATTTATGATAATTGGTAGAAAGTATGTATGTTTTGCTGAAAAGCAGGTGACAGCAAGAATTTCTAGCATTTTGTGTGTTTATTCAGAAAATGCTATCCATAGAAGAGAAAAAACTAATTAAATTACCCTTTCTGAGCTAAAAAGAATTTCATTTCTTAGCCCTGCTTTATTTGCTTTCATTAAAAAAATAAATAAATCAAGAAACATCCTCATTTGTATCAGGTAACCTGTATTTTTCAGAATATTTCAATGTTAGTGGGGAGCTCATTGTGAAGCTTGGTTGTCACTAATCTTCACAGCTGTGGTGACTGCAAATATTTAATGGCATAATTTTTATTTATCTATATTTTTTTATATAGGAAGATGCTAACAGTGTGCATGCCACAAAATGTATTTCAATTCCTATTGTAGTTTTAATGTGTTCTATTAAATAGCATTAGTAGATACAGAGCTGAATGTGAGCAGAAAAGTAAAAATATTATTGAGTGTTGTAGCAGATGATTGCTTAAAAGGAAGCTGTCTTAACACTTTAATTTAGTAACCTGAAAATAAATGAATTTGCATTATCTGCTGCATGAGATGGACATCCCTGCATCCTTTATTTAGAATTAATTTCTTAAACAAGCTGAATTTTTTCATTATAGTATCTCTGCTGCCTTTATATAGAATTGATTTCTTAAACAAGCTGTATTTTTTCATTATATTAGTGTACTTGGATTTATTTGGATTTTTAGTTCAAAATATTTTCATTTTTATTCCGAAAACTTAATTTTTATGATGAATGACAGCATTAATGTTATATTAATGGAGCCTTCTGTATTTAAAGCGGGAAAGGACTACGATTTCTTATTATGTCTAATATGTTCAGAGACATCAAATGTAACAGAAGAGGACTGCCTTCTCCTAAGCAACATGTTTGTCCCCATCCTATTTGAATCTCATTTCGATGTAAGCTCTGTCAGAAGTGTCTAAATCTCATAGAAGATGCATCATGGGGCTACAGCAATCCTTGATTCCAGTGAAGGAGAAGAGAGAAGTTCATGTCCCTGAAAATGGGCAAGGCTTCTCCAGATGCCAGCTCATACTATAGAATAGAGGCAGGCAGGATCTGGAGATCCTTTTCCCTCTGAAGGAGCCTGTCGGTCACATAGTGGGGACAGAAAGATGTACTTAAGTCTCTTAGTGTGACAGAACACTGAAGTTTCTGGCTTATGCTGTATCTAGAGATAAGGCACAGGAGCTGTGGAGAGCTGGGCATTTGGAACCCTTGGCAACAGAGTTCTCACAAAAAAAGTGCCTGGCGTGTATCACCCTGTCTTTCAGTGATCCTGCATTTTTAATTTCCCTCTCAGCTCCACACATACATGTCCTTTCTCACAGAAATATTCTGGATGACTGTACTCTGAGGTCAGCTAAGCTTTCTGTATTGTTTTCTGAGAGATGACCCTTGATGTGTATCTGTTACAAGATATATGTGGAGTGACTTAAATTATTGAGGAATAATCAGAAACATAATTTGGGACTCAAATGTTCACAAAGAAAAGTAAGAATTTGAATATTTTGTAAAATGTGTTCTTTTTAGAAACCTGCATCTTGGGAACATTTTCTTAGATTATCTCAATTGAAACACTAACTTTACCCACAATTACAGATGCATAGCAAATTTCAAGTTAGTAAAAGTAAGAATTATCTATTTTACAGCACCTAGTTTGTCTGCTTACTGCTTTTTTTATAGAATGTACCCCAAATCTGGGGGAAGTGTGCACAAAACTGGCATACTTCTGAAAACTTGAGATATTTTTAAAATGCTGGTAAGTTTAGTTCATTCAGAGCTTTTCAGTTGTCTGACATTGTTCCAGTGTTTCCCATTCTGTCTGCCTCTTATCTTGTATAGTAAATGGTCAGGGGCAGGAGCTATACTTTATTTTATTTTTACACTGTTAAATACAGTGAAGTCTGTGTTTGTGATTACAGATCAATTCTCGTTACTGTGATAATACACACAATACAGAAATCAAATAGTGGTAATCGGTTACTAAATATTGTCAAGATCCATTAGTATAGCAAATGGCTGTTTGCTAACGGTTGAAGTCTGCAGCACTCTGAAATTTTATCTTGGACTTTTGATGAATGCAGATACTTATACTACCATTTCCCTGATATCATTACAATTTAGTTACTATGAACATCATTTAAGTTTTATAATATTTCTGCTTGGTACTGTTGACCAAGGAGCAAGATATATCTGCCTAAGAGGGTTGTCTGTTAATGTAGCAATGATAGTTTTATGTGTTGTAAAAAAAACTACTTTCTGTAGAATTGCATTTACTTTGTTCACACTCAAAATTACAACTATTTCTTAAAACTTTCTGCTGCAGCGTTTTACCAATGAGGATCATTTGGCTGTCCATAAACATAAACATGAGATGACACTGAAATTTGGTCCGGCTCGTAATGATAGTGTCATTGTGGCTGGTTAGTATATACTTTTATAACTAGTTTATTCATTTTTCTGCTGGAATGGGCATACATTTTATGTATTTTCTGTACATAATGCATAGACTTATGTTAAGAGGTTATGAAACATTTTCTTCACTATAGTTGTCTGCAATGTGTGCTTAGGCAATATTTTCATACCTAATTAGCTTTTGTCAGAATTTGAAGCCAATATTATTCTCTATAAGTAACTTTTATTTGCATCTGATATATAATCTAAATATTTTTCAATTATCAATACTTTAATAATGGATTAAATTATGTAATAAGCATTCAGTAGGAACACACACTAATAAAGGCTATGCCTAACAGGATCTGTAACTAAACTGTATTTAAGTTTTAATTAGTCATTGATATTACTTGTCTCTTAAATTTTAAAATATGTAGCATTTTTTACATACTATGGTGACATTGGAAGAATGAATTGGTAATTATTATTCTTTAAATGGGATAGTAGAAGAAAGATAAAAAAATTTTTGTTTTAATTTTAGCTTAAATTCAAAATACTTTTACTGTATGTCCACCTCTGAATTCATGGTATAACCTTGGTCAGTTGTAACAAACTTTTTTGTTTGTCCAGGATCAGAAGTAATCACCAATGGATGATTGATTGCATTACAAATTTTAAAGTTCTTGAATGAAGATAGCACATGCTAATTATTCTAAAGTTATAGTCAGACACTTTTTTTCAGTGGTGGAACAGCCTAAATGAACTTCACAAAGGCTTTCAGACATTCTCTGGTTTTTTTTCCTTGTAAGTGGCTAATTTGTTAGGACAAGCAGACAAAAAAAATTGTTACTCTTAAACCAGCAGTTGTACATTTTAAAATTCTAAACGTGATCCTCAGCAATTATACCATAAGAAAGGGGACCTGTCAAATAATCAGGTGTTTGAGAATGAAACCATGGCAGTGCCTGTCTCTTCACAGCCACATTCCAGTGTATGAACTGTTGGTCGTAAACGCCAGCTTATGTTAGTAAGGTGCACATAATACCACTCTACAGTGTTTTAAATGGAGGTAACTTTGTGGCAAATGTGGTTAATTTTGACCTGATAGTAATAGTGAAATAAGGGGAATTTATATAGTAACAAAAACTTTCTATAAAGACTTTTTTGAAACTGCTTCATGCAGTAGTCAGCCACATACCAGAAGTCTTGCGATTCCAGCTTGACTGTACAGGCATCATAGCACTCAATACGATCTTGTGTACAATATCACACTTTAATTCCTTTTAGAAGTTCCATGCACTTGAAAGTAATCACTACTGTTTTCAGTAGCGAGGAAGAAAAGAAAGAAGGAAACTGCCTGTGAGCTGTGCACTTTTCTCTCTCTCCACCCCCCCCCCTTTTTCTTTTTTTTTTTTTTTTTAATTAAAGCCTTCATGTAGCTCTCATCTTTATTTGAAAATAGAGCCTGCTTGCTCACTGAAGTGATCTGCTGTGCTAGACTAGGCACTTGAAAATAGCTCCCTCTGGTTTCTGGACACAGACAGAAGTGCTTTGATGCCCTCCCAAAACTCTAAGGGTTTGGTTTGCAAACTTCAAGTTGCTTGTCTCCAGCAGGTGGAGTATGCCTTCTGGTTGGCCTCCCTGCAAGGCAGAAAGGAGCCTGCTTGCAAGGCATAAGAGAGTTCTTAGTCATGTCATCTCTTCCTGTTTGCTTTTATTCTGAAAAATATTTACATTAAGTAGGTTCATAAATGGTATTTTAAAGTAAAATTAAAAATAAAATTGTTCATTTCAGATCAGACACCAACACCAACTCGATTCTTGAAGAACTGTGAAGAAGTGGGCTTATTCAATGAATTAGCAAGTCCTTTTGAAAATGAGTTTAAGAAGGCTTCTGAAGATGACATTAAGAAAGTATGTTCAAAAACTTTTTCTTCTCAGAGCTTCTACTTTTTTCATATCAGAAATTCCATTAAAAAAAGCAAACTTTGGACTTATATATTGCCTTTTAAACTATACCAATAATCATTTGCCAGCTGCTTATATATGTTGTATGGAGAGAACACAAATCTTAGATTACTCTTCTGAAGATTAGTTTACCTGATTAATTTTAATAGTTAGTATGGACAATGGGACATACTGACTTTGTCTTAATTCTTTAAGTATCTAGTCTATATATGTTGAAGTTAATCATTAGCTTTGATTGAAATTTCATTAAGCCCTGAATAAGCAAAAAATAAGTCTGAAAAGTAAAGAGCTCTTGCAGAAAGAAAAACATTTGCAAGAAACCCATGTGAAAAGAATAGTATGTGAACACTGATTATTCTGATTAGTTTTAAAATACCAATGTTATTCTAAGAATCAATAGTAATGATAATGAGCGTTAAATACTGACTAAATTTAAAGAAGTGTCAGTAATTTTGTTATGATTACATTCACTATGTGTTGAAATCACTTTTGCCTAGAAATTATTGATCACAACATAAACACCTACTTTTTTAATATACAGATTGAAATATAAGAAAAATTCAGACTGTATCTGTTTACCAACTTCATGTTTTTATGAGGAACTTCCCATACATTTAAATGTGGTTTCTTCTGTTTATTTTAGTACTTCCCAGTCATAACTGGTTAGGGGCCCAAACATTTAAACACTTCTGCAAATGAAAAATTTTGTTCAATGTCCCCTTTGAATAATTTTGCCTTTGGTTGATTACCTGGTTGACTTCCATAGGCAGTGATAAAAATATCTTTTTATACTCATATACACAGATTTTGTGGAATTGGTGTCTGCGTTTGCTTTGTTTCAGTAAAGATTTTCATAAGTACTTGTGAATAGGATGGATTATTATCTGTTCCTGACAAAGCCTCACCCTTGCTTTGTTACCGCAACTATACCAAATCATGATTTTTAAAATTTTTTTTTTTTTAATTGGTGCATGCTAACTGTTCTTAAAACACTACATATGCTAATACCAATTCTGGATTTACTAATACCATATTTTCTGTGTAATTCACCACTACCTTGGAGGAGGTCATAGGTATTGCAAAATATTTTAAACATTTTAACAATTTCTTTAATTGATACTAATTTTCCAAGCTGCCCTCTGTGTAATGAGAAGAAACACAGTCCTGCCATTTCTCTGGTTGATTAATATACATAAACAATCATGGCAAGGGGTAGAAAAATTTACCATAATAGCACACTTTCTAGGGGGTTGATAGTTTAGTTTTTTTCTGTAGTATTTCATATTCAGATGTGGTATGAAAAGAAATTCCACTTTTAACAGTCTTCCCTGCCCATTAGTAATATATTCCATAGGAAAACTAGGAATTTAATTGAAAAAAAGCATCTGGAAGAACATAAATAGAAGATGAGCTATGGGGGAAGTTTCTTCCAAAAGTCTAAATGGAAGTTTCTTCCATTGAGATAGCAGACTAGACAGGAGTACAGGCTTTCAAATCTGTAGTATTGCTTTAAGTATTTTTGTAACTTAATTTCTTTGTGGCATTTCAGATGTCCTGGTGGTTATATCTGTGTAGTAATAAAAAGCTGCTTTTTCAATAATTATTTGCTGCAGTAAGTTTGAAATTAATTGTCCACAGTAGCTTTATTAATTTGGAAGTGTAGTTAGGATTTTGTGCTTTGTGGCATGTGTTATAATAATTTATAGAAGGGTAATACCTTCCTTTAACTGTAATTTTTAAGTGTAGCACAGTCCTTCCTCAGCTATAATTTTCCTGTGACTCTTGGGAAAGGAAAACTTTAACAGTGTTTTTAATTCTCAAGAAGAAAATACTTAGTGTGACATTGGTGTCGAAAGACAAAGTGTTACTGAACATGGGTATTCATGCAGATGCTGGAAAAATAGCCTTGACTGGTAATGCATTTGCATCAAGATCTTCCAAACATCAGCACCTCCCTGTTGTTATAAGGCTGATATTTCTCTTTAGTTGTTTACATCTTTTTGCATATTTTAATTTTTTAGAGATTGAGTAATTTTGTTTTACACTGTTGCTCTTAGATGCCTCTAGATCTGTCTCCTCTTGCAACGCCAATTATAAGAAATAAAATTGAAGAACCTTCTGTTGTAGAGACAACTCATCAAGATAGTCCTTTACCTCATCCAGAGTCTACTACCAATGATGAAAAGGTCAGAACCTTTTTTTTTTTTTTTCTTTTTGGAATTCATTTTTTGAATCTTCTGATGATCTGTAAGTTTGTTGTACATGATGATAGCCACACTACTTAGCTGGTTGAAAGGAAAAGAATTTTCGTTTGCCATATTCCTGTGGATATATACTTAGTTTGTTCAATTCTTTAGTTAGCTTTGCTCACCACAATTATTTCTTTGCCTCACACTGGCCATCCAGTAAAGCCAGAAAGGAAATCAAATTTAATACTCATGCTATGTTAGAAAAGGCTAAAGGGGCTCTTTATTCTGTTTTATGCTGCATCATTCATGAAGAAGCAAAGGAAGTTTAGTTTCTTTGGTTTTGTTTTTGTTTTGTTTTTTTTTTTAAATAATATCAACAGTTTGAGACTCTTCATGTGTACATTTTTATGTTTATCCTATGTTTTACCATAAATTGTTTTGTAGAACAGCAGGGGATGTTCTACAAAAATATACAGGGCTGAATGAGCTGTCTTTCAAAGCTAAACACCAGATAATTTTGTTTCAAATTTTATACTGTTTAGCCTATAGCAGTATGTTTAAAAGTGGTGATCTCAGGCATTTGCTTGTTTAGTGTTTACCTGAATACTCATAGAAGACTGAGGTATTGTCTGTCACTAGAGCATGTTGCGGTCAAATCAGTTTTAGAACTATTGCTCTAAAGAAGAAATAAATGGTTTAATAGTATTGATAACTTCGATATGTGACTTGCAGTGTTTTCATCATGTGGAGTTCTCTTGAAGAACACAAAACGAAGCAAAATCAGTTAAATGAATTAATTATTTCTATTCCTACTTCAATAAATAAAAATATTAGGCACAGAACATAATAAAGCAATGTGGTTGCTCTAGTCAGTCTTTTTTCTATGTGCATCTTCAGTGGGCAGTCTGCATTTGAGGAACTTAGCTACCTTATTCCCAAAAATCAGCAGGACTTTTTAGGATCACAGGGTGATTCAGATTGGAAGGGACCGCAGGAAGTTCCTGGTCCAACTTCCTCCTCAAAGCAGGGGTTAGCTCTGAGATCAGACCAAGTTACTCATGGCTTTATGCAGTCTGGTCTTGAAACCTCTGAGGAGGGAGGCTGCACARCCTCTCAGTGCAACCTGTTGCAGTGCCAGGCTGTCTTTGTGGTGAAAGTGTTTTTCATAGAATCATAGAATAGTTTGGGTTGGAAGGGACCTTTAAAGGTCATCTAGTCCAACCTCCCTGCCGTGGGCAGGGACATCTTCAACTAGATTAGGTTGCTCAGAGCCCCATCCAACCTGACCTTGAATGTTTCCAGGGATGGGGTATCTATCACCCCTCTGGGCAACCTGTTTTTCTTTGGATCCAGTCTGAACTTCTCTGGTTTCAACCTGCACCCCTTCTCTTATCCTGCCAACAGGCACCAGTGTGAGAAGAGCCTTAAGTGTGACAGAAATTTAAGAGACTTTCAATTCAGATTTGTCTTTACAAAGCTTCGCTGAGTTTTATTAGTTAGCAAGGATGAGTAATCATAGGTGATCAAGGCAATCATGTAGTCTTAAAAATAGTAAAAGTAGTTTAAAGGAATACGTGTAAAGAGCTGCTTAGATTAAGCAAATCATAGTCCAAATCTTAAGTCTTCTTTATTTAATTTCTTCTTTATTTCAGAGGTTAGTTTGTTTTTTCACCGCGAATACTTATTCTAAGTACTCTAATTTTGGCAGGAGATAATATTAATATCTTTATACAGTAGTGGTTCAGTATCTCATTAGCATCATTACAAGTGAAAATTATATCTCAATGCTTGGCAGTACTTATAAACTTGTCTCATTCATAATGTAATTTCAGTGTTGTCACTGTAACAGAGCTGAAGTGAAAAGCTGCTGCTTTCTCAATGCTGTTCTGATGTCTGATTGTAGAGACAAGCTGAGCAAGGATGAGGGTGCTGCTTGGAGTGTGCTGCTGCTGAATGTGGCCTGCAGAAGTTGAGAAATGTGAGCAGAGTGTTGCTGTTTTCTCAGTTAGATTTTTATATTCTCCTTCTGTAGTTGTATTGAAGGAGGGAAGGTTTTTTTTTCAGGGTATAGCTGGTTTTAAAATATATATGCCACTGTTACCATTTCATTGGCTGAATATATTTTAGTAGCCTTAAATGATTACATCCTGTTAATGTATGTGCAAGACAGTTCTAATTTTCCTTGTAGTTGTCAAAGGAATTTCTTAGAGACTCTTAAAAAATTATGCTTAATTCTTTTCCTAGTTTTCTGAGAGTTCCCTGAGTTCTATTAGGCTTCAATAAGAGTTGATACTCTGCTTTGAATAGACCAAGATATCATTAGGAGTATATAAAGCCTTTTAGCCTTAAAATAATAAGCAAATGAAACCTAATTTATTCTTTGAGAGCTTTCAAACTTGTTATAGTTGCTTATTAACAGTACTTTAAAGGGTTACCCTCAACAGAGTTTCACAAGTTGCTTAGTTGTTGTGAGATAGCTAATTGCCTAACTTAATTATTTTAAAACCAATTGTTTTCTTACAGTAATAATCAATTACAGTATTAGTTCTGGCCATCTACATTTCTGTATAAAGAATTCTGTGTATTCATTGATAGCATTAGGAAGTTATTGCATGATGTTTGCTTTTAGATACAAAATGCTTGCAAATATGCATCTCTGAAAACACTTCTTAAATAAAGTAACTATCCTCTTCTGTAAAATATTTTCCAGTTGAGTAGTTTTTAGTTTCAAGAATAAAAGGATTGGAGAGGTCCTTTAAATAAGTCTCTAATATCTTTGAATAGGCTTAAACTTCTTTCCTGTAAAGGTAAGATCACTTTGGCTTAATCTCATGATTGCAAATTCATCTCTATTTTTCTTGTTCTTTAGCAGAATATATTTACAAACTATTTTATTTCAGGCAAAATTTATACTTCATTAGTGCAATGCTTTGATGACCAATTAGTGTCTTCTATCAGACTGGTGTGCCTATGGTTTTGTTTTTATATGCTAATAAAATGTCAATTTCCTTTAGATCCATACTTCTTAAATCTGCAGTTTGTGTTATTGCCACATTGTTGCAGTAACTAGCACATGCATGCATTTTTCAGAGTGTAGCATAGAGGCCAAGTTAGTGTAAGAAGTAAAGAAGAAGTTGAAAATACTTTGTCTTCAACTGTATAAACACACTCGTCAGTAAATGTGTTATTCCTTTAATGGTTGAGGATCGTTTCTGATGTTTTAAACAAAGCACAAATGCTGTCTTTAATAACACACAGAAATAGTTGTGTGCATGTGAGGTTTCTGTTTTCAGAATTTTACAGATTTATTTCCGAATTTTATACATTAATCTTCTGACCATTGCTGAAATCTGGTTTCCATAGAGTACTTTGTCTAAAAGTTGCAAATCGCGTTTTTCCTAGTAGGAGATCAAGCCAGGGAGAGACCCAGTTTTACAGTCAGTATTTATTAGAACACCCATTAATTAAGCTGTTGTTATTAATAGCCAATAAGTATTCACAGAGTGCCATAACTTACTCACTCACTCGTACACAGTTATCTGGTTGCAGCAACAGCTGGGAGGCCAATCCCAGCTGCTTGCTCAGAGGTGGAAGGTTGTACTGACATGCCGTTGACTTTTAGGTAGGTGTTCAGAAAGCGTTCAAGGTCAGGTTGGACAGGGCTCCGAGCAACCTGATCTAGTGAAAGATGTCCCTGCCCATGGCAGAAGGGTTGGACTAGATGACCTTTAAACATCGCTTCCAACTCCAACCATTGTGTGATTCTATGAAAGTCCCTCAAGGGGTCCATTCTGTCATGAAGTGTATATATAATCCTGTAGTCTTGTTCGCATATAGCAGCCACCATGGCTTTGGATGTTGTCTGAATTGTACAGCATGTTCATGCTAGCATACAGATTCAGCTGGTGTTCTGAGTTTATGAATTGTTGCAAATTCAACAGGGCTGGTTTTCTCTGGAGTTTATCCGTTCTTGGGAGACTTTCACACACTGCCTCTCAGCACTTCTCCTCTTGGCCTTCTGTATTTTGGTAGCTATTTCCCCATCCACACACAGAGGTACTTGCAGAAGCCACTCGCACAAACCCGTACAGAAGGGGCTGTTAAGGGCATTACTGTTGTTGAGAATGTCTGAATATCTGGTTAGTTTACATTTTTGTATTAAAGCTATATACACGGCTCCATGGCTGCTGTTAGCCAGCTGTCTTTTYCCCCTTTTTTATGGAAATCAGAATTACTTTGCCATAGCTATTTATTCTGTGTTGTTGATATATCTAAATTTATATTTATACATATACTTTTATACATATGTGGTTGCCATGTATGAAGATGTTTCAGGTGAAAGGAAGAATAAGAAAAAGAGCTCTTACACCTCTGTTGGCTGTTAGGGGCAAACATGGGTGTTCCTGTGTCAGATCCCTACAATGGGAATGGACTTTCTAGTGGCTCCTTGCTCACAGTAAGGAGACAGGTAATAGTGGCAAACAGCAGGCAGGAGAGGGTGACGCTGAAACCAGTGAAGAATGACACAATATTAATTTCTGAATTGACCATTGCCAAAAGATTATCAGGGCAAGTATTCTCCCCTTATGCCTTCCTCTAATTTCCCCACAGTCAAGCAGTTCAGTCTCTATGTTTTCCCTGTGGCTCTTCTCACTGAATAAGATCTGTTATATAGCTGTTATACCAAATTCATTATTTGCAAAGGAGCGTTTAATCCTGTCCTAAGAAAATGCATTAGTCAACTCTTCCCAATTTTTTTTCTGTTTCTGCAATTCCATACTGGATGTTTTCTTCTTTTGACTGAATGCTCATCTGTAATTCTAGGTACTGTGTTCAAATATTATAACATTTATAAATACACCAGATTGATACTAAAGAAAAAAATCTGCTTTCCCCAATACAGCTCACTGTTATTCTCCAAAAACTCTCATTCACTGTAAATAGTCTTTTAGGTCCCTTGGGGAAAAGCCTGAATGAACTAATGAACCCTGATGACAAATCTAGCCTCTGAGCTTTTGACGGGAGAAAATTTCATCATCTAAAGTCCTTTCTTTTTTAAAGCCCACAGTTTGCCAGCCCACTTACTGTTCTATGAAGTGCTCGGAGGAGCACATACATTTTGCAATGGATGTATAAGAAGAAAAACAGTCTGTAAGACAGCTAAGACCTTACTACTTAGAGCTTTGTGGATGAATTTTAAAAACTTAAGTGTAGTTCAGAGCAAATGGTAATCAATGTAGCCTATATGACACAAGTATGAGATGTTCTCTTTGAATTACGGTTTAACAGTGGAGCAACTGAAGTCTGCTGGTCTTAAGAGTGTAGTTTTATGTGCCATTGATTGCAGTAGCTAATGTCAAAAGAATAAATAATTTGGAAGAATCCTGTCTGAAGGTAAATCTGAAGTCTGACAATATCAAGGGTTTCCTGAGAAGGAAGGCATTGGTTACAATAAGGCATTTCTAGGGTTTGAAACAGCAAATGCAGGTACTACATTCTAATTGATAATGTACTTTACCTGATTGCTAAGCTAAGAACTATAGTCAATTCTGTCTACTATTTACTTGTAACTAAGAAAATTTAATTTCTGTGCTCAAAGCATTTCTTCTGCATCAGGATATGCATGTATTTTGCAAAGCTATGAATGTGACACTCCAAGTATTTTTAACTTAGTAGCACTCTAGTTAAGAGAAGTACATGGGTAAGGGATAAAGACTTAAAAAAAAAGACAGAGGTGTTTTGTTTTGTTTTGKTTTKTTTTTCTTCTTCTCCTTTTTACTGAACCATAAAACTCGTGTTTCTCTTGTTTAGATCCGGAACAATGGACTGAAACTGAAATGTACATAAGGATACCATAAAATGTTTTCCTTATTCAGAGTGCGTGTAGACATGACGGTGCTGATAGCGCCATGGGTTTCTTGGAAAAAAAAACTTAGTTTCTGATCAAAACTGAATTATAAGTAATAGTAGCCTTAGCATAAATTGAACCAGGGTTTTTCATAAAACTAAAATCACTGTCATTGGAACAATTTCACTTTGATGGCTTAAATGATTCATCCAAAGGGGGGTTTTTGAATGTTTTTAATTGTATAACTGATTCTACTTGCATAATGTTATAGAAATTCTGAGTTGTTCCATCAAACTGTGTTCATTTAACAGTCGGAATTAGTGGTCTGTAATTGTATTTTACAAACTGATTAATCTTTGTTTTTCCTCAGGAAGTGTCACTTCAGCAGACTGCACAGCCCACATCAACAATAGTTCGTCCAGCATCGCTACAGGTTCCTAATGTACTACTTACGAGTTCTGACTCAAGTGTTATTATTCAGCAGGCAATACCATCACCAACGTCAAGTACTGTTATTACCCAGGCTCCATCCTCTAACAGACCAATAGTGTAAGTTACATAAATCTTAGTAAAATGTTTTCTTGCAGAATTTGAAAATATTTTGTCTTTACTTTCAGTTACTGTTTCTGCAGTTAATGTACAAATTTCAGATGCTTTGGTGTAATGTGGTGCTTTACTACATATGAAACATACAACTTTTCACTACATGTGAAATATAATTCCATGTTCTCCACATCACTAAGTTCACATTTTTGATCTCCAAATAAATATTACATTACAACTGTAAACAAACAAACCAATTTAAAGTAATGTGTAAACTTGTTCTCTTCTCTGGATAAGTTTTCTTTTATATAGTTCATTCCTTTTTCAGTCCAGTTCCAGGTCCTTTTCCTCTGCTGTTACATCTTCCTAATGGACAAACCATGCCTGTTGCTATTCCTGCATCTATCACAAATTCTAATGTGCATGTCCCTGCTGCAGTTCCAGTAAGTAAGCATGATGCTATATTAATTTGAAAGTGGAGCAGATATGCATAAGTGCAGCATAGAACTTAGTTTTAAGCAGCTTGATAGCTGTTTTGGCTTCAGAGGGTAGTGCTGTCATATGCTCTCTATTATGATAACATACTCAGGTTTTCTTCATTTTTATACTTTATCTGGTCAGCTTGTTAGACCTGTCACCATGGTGCCTAGTATCCCAGGAATCCCAGGGCCTTCCTCCCCACAGCCAGTGCAGTCTGAGGCTAAATTGGTAAGTGAAAAACTCCATTATTCCTCAAGAAGAATAACTTGAGAAATTAATTAAATTCTATTGCTTTTTAAAACAGCTTTAGTTTTCTTTTTTTTAGTCTAAATTCTGCAAGTACAAATTTAATAAAAACAGAAAAATAACAGCTGCGTTTGTTTTACAGTTATTTCAAATTCCAGCCTATGTTAGTTCTGTTGTTAATGGTCATTTTGATCTTATTTTCAATCACTCTTTTAAATGAACTAGTTTTTTAACTAAACTCCTTCTTGCTCCTTGTATTGGAAGTTAGGAAATGTTAGTTGGAAGAAAGACAAGATTAGTAGCATGTTAACAGTGAACATCACCTTCAGAGAAGCAGAATACGTTTCCTCCCAAAAGCATTGATATTTCTTTAAAAAACTAGGAAAAGAAAAAGTTTTCTTAACAACGTTTTCAGAATCTCAACTGAATATAGTCCATTTGGCAAGAGTTTTGTAATTAGATATGTATTACTGACATACTTAGGAAATTGTTTTGTGTGAAGGTTGTTTCTGTTGTGTTGGGGGATTATTTGGGAAAATCATGAGTAAAACAAGCAGAAGAAAGTTTATTTTGTTTTTTTAAAGTATTAGTGATCCAGTTATGGTGGTAGTTTGAATTAATCAATTTCTTGAAAAATTTTCTGCAACATTAGGTAGTTGCTTCTCTGTTTCTGCTGTCTTGTTTGTTTGTTCCAACTGTTCTAAAGCAATAGAAAATCTGTTATTAAACAATAATTAACCCATTTATGTATTTACAAGATGCCTCTGTAAACAGTATCTGTCTTGTGAAGTAGTGTTCCTCTTCTGACTCTTACTTTGTGCTAAAAAAGAATCAGGAACACCTGCTAGATAAAATATATTTTTGTACATCAATATTGATAAGTGGGAGGATGCCCTTAACATCCTTTGATTTCTCATGTCTCTTGACCTAAACCTGTGGGCTTTCTTTCCTTACCCATTTTCTCTCCTCAAACCACAATATGAAAAACAATGAGTCTGGGAACACTAATTATTCTGCTGTATGGAGTAATGGGATTCCAGTGTAGTGGGCACAGTAGACCACATTCACCAAATACTGAAACCATTGTGGAGAGCTGGTCACCAGTGCACTGACTTTTCCTAATGCTGTCAGGTCTTCCTTCATTTTCCTCCTCTGTTGAACACGGTGACTTTTAAAATAGTGTAGAGAGGGACGGAAAGGAAGAAGGTCTGTTTCTGTGCATCCTTGTCCCCCTAGGAATGGGAAAACGGATCCTTTAATACCTGAGGAAATATTTAAATGTAACCAGCTCTGATGAGATGAATTTATCTTAAATCCAGAGAGAAGAATGTAAGAAAATGAAAACAAGAACTGTTTTCTCAGAAATTGCACATTCCTTAGAGTCAGGAGACTCATGCGCTGAATTCTGCTTTGTGAAATCCAGGAGGAATTGGTTCCAAACAATTTTTTAGAAGGGCAAGGAATTAGGTATTTAAGCATATTACTGAGTGATTTGCTCTTACGAAGCTTTAAAGTGGGGAAGGAAATACATGTATGTGGTGAAGACTTTGATCTCATGTTGGAAGAAGCAATCACTCAAATGCAAAGAAAAACAAAGATCATTAGACTTAGAATTTAACAGTCTCATTAGTCTTCTCGTTAGAATTTAGCTAATATATGCACTTCAGTGATTGCTTATGTTTTTTTTTACGTGAGACTGTAAAAAGGGTATTTGCAGTATTTATTCTTTCCTTTCTTGTCGCTTAATATAAAGCATGAGCAGAATTCAAGAATATCAGAATTATGTATACTTCTTATGCTCATTTACTTTTATATAGTGCCTGTTCACAAAAATAAAAAACTTAATTTCTTATCACTCCTAAAGTAAAAGCAATTTAATGAGAAACTTAATGTTTATGTAGAAAAGCTTCCAACAGGAAGACTAACTCACTATGCCATGTGATACATTTTTGGCAGATATGTGATGGTTTATTAACTGTAAAGTTCCATTTCATTTTTAAAATGTAAGTCTTTGTGATGCCAAATCCTTTGTTTTTCATGTATCTCTTGAAAATAATTTTGCTTGCTACATACTAAATTCTGCGAAGGTATCGTAATCAGGTTTATTTTTCACTTGTGTCCCTGGTTAAGCCAACGGAAGACTTACTATTTAGTTTTACAGCTACTTGTTTGCTTTTTATTTCATTAATAGTTCACATTTAAAGTTGAAATATAAGCTATTACACTGAATTAAATTTAATAAGTGAACAGTGTATGTTTTATCACAGTATGTTTCATCTGTTAACAGTATACTGCAATTTGTGGATTTATTGGTATGTTTAAATTAGCAGAACACTGGGAATACTTCGTGTGTCCTTTTGCCTACCGTAGCCACATTTCTGCTTCATGTTGGGGTGAAGTCTATCAGCCTAGTATTCTTAGTGTCTTTTGGACAGAAAGCTGGATGAAGGGGCGAAGCTGTGATGTTCCCCTCTC
The DNA here is from genome assembly GCA_035582835.1 of Phoebastria nigripes. Classification (NCBI taxonomy): domain Eukaryota; kingdom Metazoa; phylum Chordata; class Aves; order Procellariiformes; family Diomedeidae; genus Phoebastria; species Phoebastria nigripes. The sequence goes on along the minus strand of JAYKAV010000078.1, from coordinate 1,573,481 downwards.
AACAATCAAGGCCCAGGAGTCAGGATTTTTATAGATCTTTGGAATTTTCTTGGCTGTTGCTTTATTTTATTTGTTATTTATTATTTGGAGAATTTTTTTGTTGTTCTTCATAGACAGACCTTGCAGTCTCACAGATTTTTTCCTATTGCGTTATAAAATGTAGAAATAGAATATGTAGCAAATGTAAAAAACATGCTCGAATAGTTTCCTAACATTGCAACTATTCCTCGGATATTAAAGTAAGTTTGGTAGTGTATGTGTTGCAAAATTTGGAAAGTTAACATGTTTTTTTGTATCTCCAAAGGGTTTTGTCACATATGCTTTTGGCCATCGTTGGTTGAATCTTTCTTTTATTCAAAGACCATACTTTCCTAATATGGTATTCTGCATTTTCTACTATCATATGTATGACAACACTATTTCAAGGTATTCTTAATTGACACAGATCTACCTACTTCAGAGATTGAGTAAAATTCTTGAAGAAGTGTTTGCAGGAACTTTGTCACTTTAAGATGCAATATCCCCAAACTGCTGAATTGTTATCAGATATAGATCCATCCTGTGTAGAAGGCACAACTCCTTATGTTTTGGATGAAATACCTGGCACAAACCAAGGCAGCAACCAGGCACTTCCCTTCATTTGTGCTTTGTGCCTTTCTTTACAGAGGCTGTTTCTGCAGTTCATTTCTTGCATGACATTTCAAGGAGCTAACACATTTTAGAGTTTTGTAATAAGAAAAGCACTTTTTGCTCTGGTTTCATTCCTCATCTCAATCATTCATTTCTCTCTTACCTGTTTACAAAAGGCTACTGTTGTGTAGACTTCCTTTTTTTTTTTTTTTTAAGTGAAGGTGAGAACTAATTTGATAAAAATCAAATTAGAGATTGTAGTGCCATTATTTCCTGATGCTATGGAGTTTAATTATTTAAATATGGATTTGGGGAACTTAATTTCTATATTTTTATTAATGTGAAAACAACACACTTTTTCTTCTATTTTGATGAATAGCTGTTGTTTCCTTATGAGTTGCATATACCAAATTGTACATAGAGCATCATACATTGCTTTATATAAAATCATGAATGAGCTTCTGTAAAACAAACTGACATTTTGATTTCTAAAAGCTAAAGCTTAAAATAACTGGCAGAAGACGTCTTTGGTGAAGGGCATAGGATGCCCTCCTATAACACGATTAAAATTTTTCTTCAGCTATCCTAGAATTCTTAAAACCCTTTAAAGATAAGGGAACTAATATACTTCCTGGGTATTTTTTTTCCCACTATGGACAGCTTTTGGAGACTTTTTCAGTTCGTAAATGGGCTCTCTTACGACATTTGAAAGTGCTTTTAGATTACAGTGTCCAAGCTTAATGCATAATAATCAGAACTGTGTATTTATTTCTATATTTGATAAAGTTTTCAGTCTGAAGTGTCAAAGCTCCTTCAGCATGGCAGTTTTGGTTATTCATGTGAAGCGAGTTACTGAGATGTCACTGAAATGCTCTTTTCTCTGGTTACCATTAAAGTTGCCTGATACTAAATGATCACATGAATTTGATAGAGGGACAGTTGCATGTGAGAACAGGTTCACTGAGTGAAATAGCAGGTAGAAAAATGTATATCAGCTGCGAGGAATAACAACTGGGAGGCAAAAAAGAAAAAAAAAAAAAAGCCACGAGAGACAAAAATTTAAAAATTGGCTATGCAGTGAGCCATATCCTTATGATTGGTGACGTTATTGCAAGAGGCTCTCAACTGAAACAGGTGAAATTTAGTGGAAGAGTGTGTTAAGCACAATCATATGTGTCTGCTTCAGCACTGAAATATATACAGTGCTATATGTGTTTCAGTGTAATGGGATAATTACGTGAAATTAGATTGCATTTTAATTTTGTTGTCCAATGTTGAAGTTATTGTAGTGAACATAGCTGCTCCATTCACACCTGTGAAAGACACTGTTACTATAGTTTTGAACATTCTTGGATCCTTTTTCTCCTATTGCTTGTAGAACTGAAGTGAAATATGACTAGAGATTTTATTCAGACACAAGCTGTCTTTTATTGCTGTTGTTTTGAAAATATCCGCATATCTTGTACTGAGAATGACATTCAATAGGAGTGAAAATGAGTTTCAGATTTCTGTGGCACACTTAATAATATAAATTGTTTTTCTGACGTGACTCCATATTTGTTGTTATGCTAAAGAAACTGACTTCCACATATTTAAGTAAAATCAAATGCATAAGTCAGTTTTGTGGTATTTTAGAGGGGCTTAGAAGTAGATGCAATAGCTGTGTTTAAAAACAAAACAAAACAAAACTACTTCCTTACTAAGATAAGGATGCATGATTCTAAATATTGCAGAATTGCTTCTGACCTCTTTGTGAGAAGATCTGTAATTGAATATGAAATGTGAGCCATGAGCTACTCCTAGTTGTAAAACATCCCTTTTTTGAGTGTACAGCTTCTGGATGCAAACTTAATGTTCGGACCCTTCTGCATGGATTGCAGAAGTTTCCGAAGAACTTAAAAATTGCTTTAACACTGAATGTTTCCCTCCGTCTCCTCCTACCCATATAAAACCTTTTGTCACAATCTGAGAAATACCTTGCACACAGTGGGCAACCAGTAGGCTTTCTGCAGGAGGTTTCTACTGAGAAGTGACAGAGGGCAGCTTAGCAAATGTTCAGAAACCGACATTAACTTGCTGGAGCCCGGCATGGGACCTTGTGTTCAGCAGAATTCTTCTGACCTGTCTCTCTGCATGCCGAGCTAATCAGCAAACACCTAATGAGCCTACTCTAAAGAAACAAACCCTCTCACAACCTACTTCATTTTCCTATGTTCTCTGGGGGTGGAGAGACAAGACTTCATAAGGACTGATGATGCTGCGAAGACCACAATAATGATAATTAACTTGCTGAATTTAGAAGATTATGCTGTTAATTAGTTGCAAAATAAAGATAAGTAATAGAGCAGCAGATGGCAGGATAACACCCAGGAGAAGAAGGGTTATTACTCTGATGAGCTTTTGTGGCATATATGAAATATGGATCTGAGTTTTTCACAAATTGTTTCTGGAGAATATTCTCTTGTTTCTGTGAGCTCTTGATGGAATGATCTAGTCTTACCAAATTTTGACAGATGTGGTGAGGATTTGTTTTCAAGGATATGCATGAACAATAAAACCTTGCTAATAAAGACTTTAAAAGCTATTAAGCTATTTCAAAGTACCACTTTTATTTTGCCTCTGATAACCAAATAATATCAAACAAACCTTGGTTGTCATCAGGTTTCCCCACATAATAATGCTTGTATACATTTATTCTAATACTTGTTTCAATATACTTGATTTTTAAAACTGAGATTCTCATCGTATTTGGGGTAACTATCTCACTACTCACAGGAAGCACAACATCCATAAAGTATTTTACTTCAGCATTACCTTCTAAAATATGAAACCTTTTAAATACATGAGCTGGATACCTCCTCGTGAAAATCTGTAGATATTCCTCAGATTTTCACAATATTTCTGCATTTGTGGATAATTTTAATCATCATTATTTGAATTTCAACTTTTAAACTCCGTAATATAAAACTAAAACCAAATATTTTCTATTTCTGCTTCCATAGTACATTACATTTAACAATGTAATTTTCAAAAGGAGTCTATTTACTTATAAATTTACAAAATTATAATGTCTAAATGTTAGCATTACAATAGGGAAAGTTAAGTCCTACTTTGACTGTTTGCACATCCATTGTGCCTGATGATAGGTCTTTTATAATGTAGATAGGATTGTCCTATTTCCTTCACTTTCTACTGCCATTTTCAAATTAAATGTAAAATACACAAATTTAATAGCATGAACTTCCTTTCTCTTTAGGTTAACTTTGCAAATATTTCTTTATCACAGAAATGCAAAAGTAGAAAGAATGGAGCTAGACAATAACAGTTACTTGCCTTATGTGCACATTAAAAAAACAAAACAAACCCTAATTAGTTTTGTTTTGTCTCCCAGATCCTCTGAACTTGGGCTCTCTTTCACCAAGGAAATGGATATGCTAGTGAAACTTTTTCTTTAAGTAACCAACTTTAAGCAAACACTACAAAGCATTTCTTGGAGTTCATAGACTCTCTTGTTTTGGGGTATTTTTGTGGGGGATGCTTACATCAAGATTTGCTCATGCAGTCACGAGCAGAGTAGATCAGACACTGGCCATAGACATACTAACTGTATAAATTTTTATGCTCCACTGCCATGAAATTAGAAGTTAGCTTGTTATCACTGAATTTACATATTCAGGCACTTGAGTTGGATGAAATCTAATAATTTTTACTCCTCATGGCAGTGGAAGAGGAGTATACATACGGTAAGTTGCTATGTCTTGGCTGAGTAATTTTTGAGACAGTAACTTTTAATAACCTTCTAGTATGATGGCTTGAAATAAAAGAGAGCATACCCTTTAAAACCTTGGCAGAAGTTAAAATAGACACATTGTAACCAATTTGTTACAACTAATTTGTCCTGTCACTACTGTCTTGATTTTGAGTCCTGAAAGTTTGTCACATCCTGCTAAACAGCAAGTTATGATACAAGAAATACTTCTAAAGTAATTCATATAATAAATGAAAATACATTGTGAAAAATCAGATGTTATTAATTTATGGGAAGGATATTGGATAAAATTGTCATATTAACATTAAATACTTGCTACTTTCTTTAAAAAGTACTTTTTTAAAAGTGATTTGGAAGTGATGTGTCTCCCTGGTAGTCCTGGTGGTAGCTTAGAAAATTTTACCGTTTAATGACCCGGATTAGTTAGAATTTAAAGGGGGGGTGGTGTGGAAATCATCTTATCAACCTTTCAATTGTTGTAATTAGACCATAGAGTTTGGTTTTAGTAATTTTAGTTAGACAATTAGAAAACACTTAGGTCTTTCTGTGCTTSTTTAGCTGGAGACGGGGATTGTTTTTCCAAGGTGAATTAGGAAGGTACAAGTTGATTCTTGAGTTTGTTTTAATGCTGTAAAGAAAGAGTTAAAACAACTACTGAAGGGCTTAGGGTTTTCAGAGTACTGTATATATACTAAGAATTATAGGCATGTTATCTTAAAAATTTTTGTCGTCCTGCCCTAATGCCTGCAGCTATCCTAAATGCTTGTTTTTATTGCTGAGCAGTGGGGAAATTACTGTAAATTTGTCTTGTGCACTTTTCTGAAAGCACCTTCTTCATTCYGGGAAACTTACAAAGTTGATACAAAAATGAGGTGGGGAACAGAACTTCGTTAACACCAAATTTTTATGTACACTTTAACGGTCCCTATTTGGGGTAACGTGTGCTGTTACATTCAATCTAGAGCAGTCACTAAAGAAGAGACTTACTACAGAAGTCACTGGCTAAATATTCCATAAGAGCAAGCCAGCAGAGGAATGTTGGAGTTTCTTAGTTCTCTTTGTAGTCCTCAAATGGGATATCTACTGGTGGTGGTTAGATGCTACAGCCAACTATATGGATTTGATAGTTGATGTAACTTGCCATATTGCAGACCTGAAGATTTTTTGCAGTTCTGATGGAGGTAATCTGCAATCTGTTGTTCTAATTGTAAAATAGGATCCAGAGAAGCCTACCATCATGCAAGGTAGGAGAGAGCTGTCCCTATATTCCAATGACTTAATTATTGAGAGACATTGGATACTACAGTTTATACAGAATATCTACATACATAAGTGCAAAGTCTTCTGCTTGTTTTGAGCTGGCCAAATGCAGCCTAGCTCCATCATTTTTAAGGCATTCTATTAATATTAGTACTTTGGCAATACTTTGTTCATATTCCAAAATATTATGATACAAGTTATCAGAGTTTTCATAAACTGTCATGTATTAAGTCATTAATCTTTTCTTAAACTTGTATTAGATTCTTTAAAAATCCAGTGCTCAGTAGAAAAACATTCTTTAATACCATTTGTCTAGTAAGGTAAATTCTTAAGTAACACAGAAAATTCCATGATAAATTACACAATATTAATGAAATTTTAAGAAAGAATCTGGAATTACAAGCAGTTGTATCTACTGCAAATTAGTATGACTTTTTATCACTTAAGAATTTGTTGTAAATAGAATATATTATCTGTTACAGTTTTAATAGATTCCACCAAAATTTGAGTGAAATAATGTTCAAAAGGTAGTCAATAAAATGCTTTAAAATACTCTATCAAGTTGTCAGTAACTTTTGAATGTATTATATACAGCTGAAATTTGAAGTTACTGTTCTTTGTAGTGGCTGTGTGCAATAAAGGAAGAACTTCAAACATTTTAGCAATTTTTTAATGTAAAATAGCATGCCGTAACAGTTATCTTGCATATTCCTATATAAATAAAAACTAATCTTTACATACAGCCTGAAGCTTGTTATTGTTTTGTGCATTACTGAGATGTTTCAGCAAAGACCTTGGCTTTTATATAATAATTACTCATAGGAAGGATTGTAGAGGTGAGTATTAGTAAAGACCATGAAAAAGTGGAGTCATAACAAACTATTTAAAAATGGGTAGAGAACACCAGAATTTTTAAAACGGAAAGACGTTTGTGTTCTGTTTTTTACCTATTTTCCCTCATGTGTGGTTGTTTTCTTTCTGATCTGTGCCTTGTGTAATACCAGCCTCAACAATTGTTTGTTCATGGCCTTCCAGTCATCTCTTTGTGGGCACAGTTCATCACAAAGGAGGCTTTCTGGTTACTTCTCCACACAGCTTACCATCCTTCTCTTTCTGAGATCCTATGTAAAGCCTCATTGCTATTGTCATGCTTGCAAGAAATTGTCACCTATTAGTAGGTATATGCCTAGATCACTGTTAAAAGCCTATAAAAAGAAACAGCTATTTTAGAGTTGGAGTTCCTTTTTCCAAAATGGAAGTAACTACTAATATAAATCGTTAATAACACGTCAAGTTAGCATGATAGAATGTTTCCTTTTTTTTTTTTTCTCCTTCTTTTTTTTTTTTTCTGCTTGCAGAGATTGAAAGCAGCCTTGACTCAGCAGCACCCTCAGGTAACAAATGGAGATACTGCCAAGGGACATCCAAGTGGGTTGGTTAGGACTCAGTCAGAGGAACCACGACCACAATCACTACAACAGCCTGCAACTTCAACAACTGAAACACCGGTATGACAACAGAGTGGACATCTACTTCCTGCCCCCTTCATTTGTTATGCAAAAAAAAAAAATTTTTTTTTTCACTCTTGATTTGTAAAATAGAGGTTAACATGAGCTACAGACTCCTCTTGGAGTCAACAGTTCTGTAGCAGTAAAATGTTTATAGTTCTTACATGTTCTTAAATGCTGCTAAAATGTATTATCCAGGATGATAATTTCAAAATAGGTATTATCTACCTGCTCAAATTTAGAACTAAGTCCTCCTGATTACTGGAGTGCGTTAACAGGAAATTCTGTGGTAACTGAAAATCGTACAACTGGTTAATATATATTTGAAAAAAATAAGTGCTTTTATTTTTTATTTATATTGCATGTTTAATATTTTAGATCATAAACACTTAAGAATTTTTTTAACTGCATTGGGTATCACGCTTATGTTAATTTGTTTGAAGGGTCTCTACTGGGCTGCCACAAGAAGAATCTCAGCTGTGTGATTAAGCGTACTGTGTAATCCCGGGTACTGAAAGGGGGGCTCTGAGTTTAGGAACGGTGTGCTGTCCCTTTGGGATGATAGATGAGAACAGGGGAATAAAAGACGAGAACTCTTGAGTGAAACTGGAAGTGGGAGTGGTGCTGGAGGAAAGAGATACTTCCATGGGTGAATCCTGGAGGATTGCTGCTGTTCTACTTCAAAAAAACTTGTTGGAATGTGTTTTCAAAATTATTTTAAAAATCCCTAAGAGTATTTTCAGAATTCATAGCTTAAGATCAATTTTATAAAAGCTACATACTTGGCCCAGAACCGGAAGGACCTGCATCTGCAGTGAAAGCCTTCAGATTCTTAGGCTGGCCAGTGAAATCAAAACCAAGTATGTTTGGAGCAAAAAGAGGAAAAAAGTTACCCATTGTAAAATGATCTCCTTCTTAAGGCTGCTGTTCTCCCATACTACCTTAAGTTTTTTAAAAGAATATTTTCATAATACCACATAGCAGAATTTTCAAGATGAAAAGCTTGCTGTTTGGTTATTTTGTGGTTACTTCATAATTAGGATTTAAAAAAAAAAAAATTGCAAGTGTTTCATTCCTAAAAGGCTGATTTGAGTTCCCAGGGTTTTTTTATTATTAGCTATCTAGAATTTATGCCAAATCAATATGCTAACTGATACGTGTTTGCAGTTTTTAATTTAAAAATAAAACTTTCTTACTGTGCTAGACTGAATGTGCAGGTGCATCAGTGAATATGTCATGGAGACAGTTTTATTCTGTCTATCCTATCACTTGAAAGGACTTTAAGATCCGTTATATTGTTACCATAATTCATTAGATCTTTGCCTAGGGTCTGTATACAGCTATGAAAGGAGTATAATGTATAATTTAAAATACTGAAATATTTTGATCTTGTCATAATATGTGGGTGGATATAAGGGAAATTGATATGYAGTGGTGGGGAACTCATCAACAAGTAGGAAATTGCCATCTGGAGATCCAGGGATCAGTGAGTATCAGCATTGACAGCATTTGTCAAACAGCTTCTATATATTGGGCATAAACAATTGTGCAGTATTTCAGTTGTGACTAGGTTTGTGGGAAGGTTCAAAAGTAGAAAATTTATTTCCTGCTAAATGTAACTTTTAAAAGCTGTTCTGGGTGAAGGTTCTTTAAAGTTTACCTTTTGTAAATACTTGTCATCAGAATCGGTGAAAGAATGTCTGAGAGTCCATCTAAAGAAGTATTGCTTCCAGGCTTTATTCAGTTGCCAAATGTAAATGTCATATAAATGTAATTCTTTGAAGTCAGTGGCTTCTTTTAGTACAATTTTAAACCAAAGCTAGAGCCGTGATTAAAATGTTACATGTTAATGTAACATGGTAAGAAGTGTAAATACAGTAAAATATTTTAAAACATAGCTGTAGAGTTAAATGACAAAGCTTTCCACAAAAGAAATGTGTATAACCTGAATGTATTTAGAAATGTTGTGAATGCTCTTCTCAAGATGTGACATGTACTTATAGTCATTAATAGTATTATACTTAAGTCATTAATAGTATTATACTGATAACTTTAATACTTTTTACTGTTTTCAGGCATCACCAGCTCAGCCTACGCCACAAACACCAAATACAGGTGGTCGGCGAAGAAGAGCTGCCAATGAAGACCCTGATGAGAAAAGAAGAAAGTTCCTGGAGCGAAACCGGGCTGCTGCTTCCAGATGCCGACAGAAACGGAAAGTCTGGGTGCAGTCATTGGAGAAAAAAGCCGAGGACCTGAGCTCCCTAAATGGCCAGTTACAGGTATACTTTTTATTTCAAGTAAAAATGTGTAAGTTTTTCGATTCTTAAACAGTGATCCTGGATCAATGGAACTTAAACTTTGCATGAAATCTGAAATAGAAGTGGTTTTGTAACTGGTGGCTCAGGTCAGAATTGAAAATTCAGCATTAATTGAAAAATTACCAGTAAAATAAGAATATAAGAGAATACTCAGATTTCAAGATGTGTAAACTTTAGGATCATGCCCTTTTGTCCTTTGTCCATTTTAAATAACTTTCAGACTGTGATACTAAACAAGGATGACAAGATGTGTTGGAGTAAAGGCTTATTAGCACAGTAATAGTCTTACCTTAAAAACATCTTGCTCTTAATAATTTGTATCACAGCCTGAGTTATTTAAGATAGATTTGGTTTGATTTCCTTTGGTTCTTTTTAACTTCACTTTTTTTCCTTTGAAGTGAATGTAGTGCTCGTGAAAGGTGCCAGATTGACATCACTGGAAACTGAAGGCCTCTTTTGTCCACAGAACAGGTACAGCACAGGCAGTGGCAGTGCAAATTTCACCACACTGCCCTCCCAGTGTGCGTAAATCCTATAGTGAGGGAAGTATACTGTAAGAGGGTAGTCTAGTGTATGTTGCCAGTCATTTTTCCACCTCATCTGAGGTCATCAGTTGTTGGAAAGTTGTCATATGGAGACACTTTTCTCCCTGTAGAACAATCCATGACCCTTTTGTTTAAAGTACTATTAAATGTTAAAGCATACTTTCTGTGTTTTCCAGCAGCACATGAGAATTGGCACAAAGTATTGTTTCAAAATAAAAAGCCTAAAAGCTTTATTTTGAGAATTACAGAAAGGAAAAATGATGTCATTTCCTAAACGAAGCATTCATTTAGAAAATGCAATGGAAAGTATTTTGATATTTTAAAGTTTCACTTCTTGTTCTTTCATCAGAGCTGTTCACTGAGTCAAATTCACAGATCTTTTCCTTCCTATTAAAACTCCTCTTTCACGCTGTTTGAAAAAGAAAATGTCCCAGCTTGACCAACAGGAAAGTAGGGCATGTTGAGATTACTTTTCATCATGTAATCGAAATTGCAGTGTTATCAGTTGTCTTCATGTTCGTGTCTTTAAAAGTAGTCAGCATCCCAGACTGTAAAATATAAGAAATTCCTACCTAAGCACACAACGTGAAATCATTTCCTGTGTTCCAAGAATCGTGACACTGTGCACCAGCATTAGTTAAATTTCTTGCAAATATATAGTCTTCTCATACCTGTTCACAGTCTTTAGACACGTTCCTTTAATGCAGTCACAGTCCTCACTGTAAATCCATTAATTACAAAATGGTTTGTTAGCACTATAGCTTAAATAATCTAAGAAACAAGTGAAGGTAGATCTACAGGAAGAAAAACAAAAGAACAAAAAAGATTGGCTGTATTTCAGTTTTCTTAGTGAAAGTAATTTTTGGTATTATGTGAACTGCCTTTTAACTTATATATACCAATTTTTATAACTGAAAATGATGTAAGTACCATAACCAAAAGATTTCCAGATTTCCAAGAGTTAACTAAATAGTGAATTCAAGAAAAAGGATTTTCTTATGGTCTGCCAAAAGCAAAACCGTTAACTGTGAAGAACAGAATGACTTGTAAAGAAAACTGAATGTCAGAGAAATAATTAAACTGTACTTTATGTGAAAACATTAATCAATCCTATATTTCCATAATAATTCTTCACTTGACAGGCTAACACAGCTGATCAGCATAGTGGGCAGTAATGACCCATGATTACTTACTTTATATTTAATAGTAAATTTAATGTTTGGAGTTTTGCCTTAGTACAGTTTTATAGACTAAGTGTTAGGGTTAGTAGTTCGTATTTTGTTTAATATCTAAATGACCTGCTCAGCTGAATTTACCGAGATGTCACATTTCCAAAAGTAGGTTAATACCAAAATGACTACATTGCATTGCTTCACATAACAATTCTGACTTCCTTCAATGTCAATGTCAAGGTTTTTAAGACTGGAACTCTAACAGTACATACAAATTTTGAAGAGGTTTACTTGGTTGATGTGTATTTTGTTCCGTAGTTTTCAGCTTTCTGTAGGTTAACTTCTGCCTACTTTCTTCTTTTAAATGTTTGAATGTAATTTCCTTTTTAAGCATTATTTTTCAAGTTTTTGCTTAAGGGAAAATTTCCATCTATTACATCACGCCAGTAACATATTTAGGTTAGGTTGGCTGTCTTTATTATAGGCTCTGCTATGTAAGGTTTTTTCATGCTTCCAACTTTTTAAAGTTTATTTACTATTTGATTTTTTGTGAACTGTGTTTTCTACTAATATGTTGATTTGTTTATTGACCTTAAATTTTATATACCACATTGTGTTGCCTCTGTGCCTTGCACGATACTGCAGGGTGGTGCAATAGGGTATTGCTATGTAACGTGTTAAGGAAGTATTGACAGTGCGTCCCCAGTGGCCACTCAATCGTATTGCAGGATCAGATGCCAAAGTTCATTATATGGTCTCTATTTGGTCCCTGTTGCTTTAATAATCTTAGAGGGCAAAGTATTAGTACAAGAATGGCCTGTCTTCCTCACGAGGTCATTGGAGGTTTTAAAGGATCAGTGCAGTTTAAAGCAATCAGTGGCAGTTTGTACTAATGCTGCAGAAGCTGCTTTAGGAAGGCTAAATTATGAAAGAAATGCCCGTAAGTAAAGATCCTTATCCACGCAAGGGTATCTTGTTGAAGTTATCCAAAAAGAAACAGGAAGAGCAGTGTTTAACTCAGCTGCAGATAATCCCCTATCCCCATAAGTCACATCTACCTGTCTCTGATGATAGTTTTGGTAAATAATACCTCACAAATATTGTCCCACACCTTGCTGAGTAAGGATTAATCTGGTCCCACTATTACATACGCATTTTGGATCCAGGGAGAAATTGGCAAATACAGAAGAACATATTGTACACTACGTGGTATACCTTCGTAAGAATACAGAAGGCAAAGTATCTTTTGAAAAATGGTGTGCAGGTAAAAATAGATATGCTTTCCTCCAGAAACCTGCTTTCTAATGTTAGCACATTTTGAAATGTGGGAACATAAAAATTCTTCTAGACAGCATGTGAGGTATATTTCATGCTTATTTAAAGAAATGTTGATGCCTACACTTGACTTGGTATCTCATTAATGAGGAGGACCTTTCCAGTGCGAAAACTCGAAATAATCTTTCTTCATGCCAACGGTTTAAGTGTTTATTCCATGTGTTTCTCCTTGTTAGCCTGTTTTCCATAAAGACCACCACATGTTAACGTATTTCAAATGAGATGGAAAGACTTGCCATTGTCACATACATGATAAGAAAACTACAATGTGTATAGGAGCTGGTTTTAACAACCTCCCTTTATTACCAGTCAGAAGTGGTTCTTAGTGGTAATATGTAAATGGCAACCATGGATTGCCTTTCTGTGACATTCCATGTACCACATGTCTAGCAGACGTACTCTATTCTTCTTCCAGGAATGATTTGTGCATTGCATATAGCACTGTTGGCAAACAGTGTTCATGTTACTAACAATGCTAGTTATGTATTCAATGAGAATACCTCAACTTTTTTAGTATAGGAATACTCTTCCATTTTTTTCACATCTTCTTTAATGTAAGAGAATATATTTGCTTTTTCTATTTCTGTTAGCAAAATTCTTAGTGTTTATAATACAACTGACATTAATCTAGAAACTGCCTTTTCAAAAATTTTTCATAAACATTAGTTTTACTTACACTGATAAACAATGACTTCATACTTATATGTGCTGTTTGTGTATAAAATTCTTCCTTAAAATGTGGGAGATGAAGGTACAAAATCTCTGAAAGCCTTTTCCCGATTTGATCACTTATTTTGCCAACGTTCCTTTAACCTAACAGAAGTATGTTTCATATTCTTGGACATTGCTGCTTCTGTAGATTATCAAGAAGTGACTCAAAACTACATCTTTTTTTCCCCCAAAATATGTCAATTCTGTGCAATTTTGTGCATCCAGATTTGTGGCTCCTCAGTAAATAACATGGTGAATTAAGAGGAGACTGAGAGCTGGAGGCAGAAGTAGTGTGATTTCTTAACAGCCCAAGATTTCAGGACATGTAATGCCAGCTGGTAGAGATTCTGTGGGGTTTTTGGTTGGGTTTTTTTCATGACAACCTTTTTTTTTGTTTGCAATCACATTTTTCTTTCATTAGAAACGTCCATGAAGTCAGATTTTGGCTTTGTTTCAGCTCTTGTTTTTGTTTTAAATATAAAGTTTCTAAAAGGGATATTTGGCACAATAAAATGACTGAATAGAAAAGTAGTCCTTAATAGTTTAAGAGGATTTTGCAAGTATAAAGGCTTGAAATTTTTTGTCTCTTAAATGGAGAGAGAGGACACAGAGGAGCTTTTCTTTTAAAAAATCTGGTATTTTAGTACAGTATTTATAAACTATATTACTTAGTGTAATTAAACCTAATACAGTCTGTTCTTAAAAATTGTTTTCCTTATTTTGGAATCCTTTTAGTTATAATTCATCTCTTCTCTGACTGCATTGCCTTATTTCTAGCTTGCAAGTAACTAGATTGACTTTCTCGTGGTTTTTTCCCCACATAATTTTATTTGCAATCCAATTCTCCTGTGTTTGTTTTCTCTTTAACTTGCTCTCAAATGCATAAACATATGCATTTACCAAACAATTATGTCATGTGTGTGGTATATTATGCTAATGTGCCAAGGTTCTTACAGTTTAAGTAACTTCAAGTATCAATGGAAAGGATTTATATTTAAAAGAAATTAACCCATGAAAAGCATATATCATGGCAAGATATGGGTATCACAAAGCATTACAGATAACTTGATCCTGTAGTTACATAAACATTTTTCTACTATTTTAAGTGAAAATGGATCTATCAATGCCATACCGTTCTTAATTTGGATTGTCAGATACAATGCACTTATGTAGCGCTTCTCATCTGTAGATAGCAAACTGCTTTACAGGGAAGGTAAGTATCACTGTCCTCCATTTTACAAATGGGGAAACTGAAGCACAAAGAAGTAAAATGACCTTGCTCAAGGTCACCCAATAGCGGAAAGGCACAGCCTGGAAATGAACCTAGTCACTAGATTCTGCAAGTGCTGTCTCCTAGATTACACTCCACTATAAGCTGACATTTAAGGATTTTGTCATTATTATCAATTTTTCCTTCATACAACACGTTTATGTATGGTTGCCACAGAGAAAATTAATATGGACATCAACAGACATTTACTAAATTATTTTCCATTACATGAGATTTTCTTTTTCAAAGTCCAAGTACAAATATAGTCACCAAAAATCATTCTGCATTGGCTGATTTTTTTTTTTTTTAACCTTTTTTTTAATGTTGGCTGTGGCATCTGTAAAATGTGGGTAGTTAAATGTAGGTTCACTCTGATTAGAATTCATCACAAAACCTTGCAGAAGAGTCTTACAGTAGCTGGATCATGTGAATGAGACTATATGTAGACTCTGCATCTGCAAACTGAAAAACATATGTTGTATTTTCCAAAAAAGCATTTCCTAGCTTAAGAAAATCATAAAATAAAGTTAGCCAAGTTTCAGCTAATATTTAAGTATTCTGAGATAAAAGAAATGTATATATTTTTGCAATATATACCAAATGGAAACTTCTTGTATTTTATCTACCCCTAAATGAACAACTGAAAATCCTATAAAACTTAATACTTACCTTCAAAATGTATGTAGTTTGAGCCTGGTAAAGTACATAACTTTCTTCTCCTTCAGAATGAAGTCACCCTGCTGAGAAATGAAGTGGCACAGCTGAAACAGCTTCTTCTGGCTCATAAAGATTGCCCTGTAACCGCCATGCAGAAGAAATCTGGCTATCATAGTGAGTAATGTTCCATTACCTATAGCCTTAGGCTGCATCAATGAAATACTGCCAAAGTGAACTGAATGAACATTAAAATTGAGGAGTGCAGTTCTAAAATTACATTAAAGATTTAAAAAAAAAAAAAACTCAAAGGTTATTGGAAGACAGGAATGAATATGTGATATTTAGAAATATATTTTTAAGTCTGTTCAGTTGAAGTGTTGCATAACATTGAAGGTTTTATGTTGGTTTAATAAATGCGTATGATAATTAGCATTTAAGGACTATCGCTTACTACACCTGCTTTGGAAAATATAATTAAAGTATTAAGAGCACATGATAAACCATTTTTTATACTTTATCTTGGCCTAGTACAGTGAAAGGTCCTTGTGGGTTTTTTTTCTTCATCGTAATGAGATTTCAGTAGAAGTAATATAACAGCTGTCCTCATTTACCATAACATCCAGGATCAGTCAAGCCGTTAAAATAATCAGATGCAGGTTCATGGCTCCTACTGTACAATGTCTTCTAGATTGTTTTGATTTCCACATTAAGCAACAACTTTTCTATAAACAGGGTATTTTAAAAAGCAGTTCTAATACTGAAGGGAATACTGAGACTTTCAGTAGCATTTTTTTTATAATACCTATTTTTCATTAAAGGTGCTCATTTGATTTTCATCCTTCCAGCATTTTAAAGGTTAATTATGCTTTCCTGACTTGTAACTTCATTTTTGGATATGATACACAGTGCCAGAACCAGCTGCTGCTGCTGTAGAATAAATGGCCAATTTTGTCCATTGTACACAAATTTGTTACAAATAACTGAGCTGGGAATGCATTAGGCAACATTCATAATATATAACCCACAGCTTTCGTTTTTATGATTTAGTGATATTTCAGGATATTTGTAAATGTGAAGATTGTTTCTGCCATATGTAGCCACTTCATTTTAATTTGCCAGTGTCAGTAATTCAGGAGAATAAAGGAACATTTTGTATTGCATGCAAACAGATCCTCAGGTGCTTGCGATAAAACTTAATGGCCACCATCTTTACTTGTAGTCATTGTAAGCAGTTTCATCAGAATGGGCAATATTTTTTAATTTAAAAGATTCAGGAGATTTAGCAACTCTCTATTGCCATATATATTTAGAATACTGATTTTGTCAGTTTTGAGCTTATAAATCTTGGTCCTTTGATCTCCAGTCATTTTGACGAGACAGAAAATAGCATCTTGGAGTAAATTGGAACAGTATAGAAATATGTTTGGGATTTATATTAACAATGATTGCTGCAGGGATGAGGCCATTATGGCTCCCATCTGACAGAACAACATCATTTCATACGGAAGCTGCTAGGGGATAACATTACCAATGCAAGGTTATTAAAAAAAAAAAAAAAAAAAAAAAACCAACAAAAAACTGTAGGTTTCTTGAATTTTGATGTTTTGAGGATGCGTGCTCCTGAATTGGCATGAAAAATACTTAAACATAAGTCTTAAACTGGTAAACTAATTACATGCTAAGGATTTCTTCGTTGAAGAATTAACGAATGGCCTGTTCAGTAATGCTTATTTTCTGCCCTCAGAAAAGGACTGTAATGTTCCTAATTTACTAAAGAATGCAAAATGAATAAGAACTAAAATACTAGTCAGTGGAAAAAGCCTACATTTTACAAAAAAAWAAAACACTAGTAAGGAAGGAGATTGGAAGCATAGCTCACCTAGTTTCTTGAAAAATCTCTTGAAAGTCAAAGTTCAACATGCATGACAGTTGTAATGCCATCCCTCTGAAAGGATTTTGTCACATTATCTCCATGTGAACATTGTTAGGAAAGCATGTTGGCTAAGTTACTAACCCACAGTACAATTTATGAGAGGAATAAATGGTTTTGGTTAATACATTCATGAAAATGGTGTTCATAGAAAGTATTTTTAAATAAACATATTATGTTCATCAAGTAATCTAAGTAATCTAAGTTGAATTGCTTCAAAAACGTATTGAGTGGTTTAACAGTCTGTCTCTGTGGAAGAAATTGAAGACACCAGATTACAGAGCTCCTGCAGTGCTGAATATTGTGCACTGCTGAGACAGCGCTGTTTTATACCATACAGACCGTGTTTTAACTGCTAAGTCCACTATTTAATGGGGTTTCATGTATGATGCACTTAAATAGGCACAAATAATCTATTGCTTTTCAGGGTATTTTTGGCACTTACTTTTACTTATCTTTTAAGATCTTTTGGATTTCCCAGGCACATTTTTGTCTCAGGCCAAGTGAAAAGCATGACAGTGCAGATACCCCTTTCTTCTTCTGAGATTGTTCTTGGGATAGTATTTTCCTTACTTAAAAAGTCTTGTGCCTGCTTCAAAAGAGGGAGTCATCAGGACAGAGAAACCAGAAAAATGGTTATTGTGCTTTGAGGCAGTATGGATGAATTTCTGTTGCAATGTTTGAGTTTTCAGCCAGTTTAAACTTTTTTATTTCCTGAAGAAGGATGCTATTGGTTCTGAATGCACCTTTAAATGCTGGGGGGGGGGGGAAGCGCTGTGTATAGGAGAAATCTAAATGCTGTTCATTTATTTTTCATTTTAGCTCTTCTATACCAGATTATTTTTAAAAGTCTTCTGCAATAGTCCTATATTTTCTCAAGCTTTTTCTGGACTTGGAGCAGGAAAAAGATGAAAACCTCTGAGAAGAAAATGTGTTGTGAAAATTAGAGTTGGGAAAAAAAAAAAATTGAAAAGGGTTTTTTAGGTATTTTTCATATTTTTCAAAAGGACATCATAATATTCAAGAACATTTGTACAAAACTGAATTTAAAGGAAGATAAATAGAGGCTGCAACGTAGATGGTATTAAATGGGGTTTTTTGTGTTCTTTCTCTAGTTAGTTTTAAAGAAACATTAGAAGGTAACTAACCAGTTTCAGAGCTCAAATAATTTGAACCACTCAAGCTACTATGTTCCTACAGCCTGTTCTGGACAGGCGGCAGTCCTTCAGTGACTGCAGGGGATATTCACAAAGGCCAGCTCAGTGGAAATRAGCATTTCTAGGCTTGAGTCCCTCTATAGTCCATGGATGGCCTGATGAGAATTACCATGAGGCTTCCTTTCTAGTGATTATCAGGGGACCGAAAGGAGTTCTGGATCACATGTCAATACTTGCATACTCGCTCCCATTTTGGTTTTGGTGGGGTTTTTTCTTCTGAAGACTGAAATCCCTCTTTGTTTGCTTACCTTACTGAAAGCTATTGGTAAGCAATGCTGAACAGCAAATAATAGCAATGTTTGACGACTCTAAAAGGGTACTTTTTAGTACATCCTCAAAAGTCTCCTCTGTGCTTTGTTTGGTATTTTTTAAATCTTTTCTATAGCTCAGTCTAGCCCACATTGTGTTCCATTACCAAAATGGCTCGCTCCTTCTTATGACGCAGCCTGTCTAGGAACTATGTAGCCTTCAGGAAAGTTCATGTGTTGTAGGTCTGTAAATTTTCAGCCTTCTAATGTACAGCACACGTTACTTCTGTAGATTCATTTCTAATTTGGACCATGCATTTACCTTGGTTTGAGGCAAAGCTGGGGGAGCCATTAAAAAGCCAAAATGCCTAGGCTTTTTTCTATGTTATTAGCTACATTATGATTCTGGTATGTATCAGTTGCACTCTTGAAACCACAGTCCTGTGCCTGGCAATTGTCTGGTGAACTAAGAGAAAAGAAAAAAATCTCTCGGAATTTAAATATGACTTTCCTGTATCCTTCTAAAAGCCTTTGTTCTTCATTCCCAGTCTTCAGGCTTAAGAAAACAAGTCACCTTTGTAATGAGGTGACTCTTAAGTATCTTCTATGTTCATTGAGTAGATTTTCTTGTTTGGTTTTAATTCTTCAAATGGAGTTCTGTATTCAGTTTTTGGCCGCTATTCCTGTAAATTTAGGGCTACATGAGGAAGGATTTTGAAGGAAATCTAAATAGCTATTCTTTAGGGTGGCACCTCATTTCTAAATATTACTTTGTAGTTATTGCAAGGATTTACACTTCCGGTCAAATTTATTACCATAAACTAGTGTTAGGTCTGTATCTTATATAATAACCTTGTCTGCTGTAAGCTCCCCTCCTCTAGCCCCTGGCATCTGAAAATACCTGACTCACGTGCTTTTGTCTCTTCAGCACAGTACGCTTGTTCATCTGCTCAATGATATGAAAACTTCTGTTGTACATTGGTGATCATAAGTATTCTCATAACTGTTTCTTCCATTGCATATATGGTCTTCCTGAGCCCATCAAAATCAGAAAATCAAGCCTTTCACATATTCTTTACTACTGTGATATTACAGACATTTCTTTTGAGTTAAGTTAACAACATATATGTCAAGGGATACAGAACAATGGAAGACCTTCCTTCTCTGCCTGAAAGATAATGATCTACTTTACTTCCTCTCTATCTCCTGCTTGTGGCATTTAAAACTAACCCTTTTTCTTGAGGACTAGGAGGATTTGGCCAACAAGGAAATCGGGGATCAGCAAAAGAAGCATAATAGGAAGACTGAGATTCATAGGAGAATAACAACAGCTCTGAAGAGGAGGAGCAGGTGTTACATCAGGGAGGCTGTATTCGATACATGTCGTCCCACTTGCTGCCATTTCATTCTGTCTGAGGGGAAGAATATGCTAATCTCATAGTTAGTAATTCAGTATTTTTCAGGAAGTGGCACTAGAGTTTCTGTTTTTAACAAAGTTTGCATGTGTTCCTTCTTACTTGTTTTTACATGAGATCTTGTAGGTCTTGATAGAGATGTAGCAAAGATGAAATCCTGTTGAATAGCRTTAACTGAATTGGCACTCGTTCATGTTCTTTCTCTTCTTGAATGGGCAAATCCTACTAAGAATCACAAACGTCTTTCAGAAGTATTTTAATTTTCTTCCTCTTGCTGTATACAGTTACCATGTAACCTTAGGATATGTGGTAATCGTCAGCAGACCTAGCTCAATATCATCTGTGTCTATCTCCTTTAATGCCTGAACGATCTGGTTTTGAAAAAATGCAGTACTTGTAAAATAGTTGGCCTCATGGATAAGAACATTATGGTGTTTTCAAACGATTACGTCCATGCTCTTGTAGTAGAGGTATAAGAGAAATTGCTGCCTTGTTCGTGTAGGCCGTATTTCTTAGAAAGACATATAGCAATTTTGCTTGCTTACCCATCCTTTTTGACCTTACCGTTCTTTTCCAGAAGCGGTCGATAATGGAGCTGTTGTTTTCAGGCTTTGAAGAGGAGTGTGTTCTTAGTATGCATGGGGTTGCTCAAAGGTCTTTATGTTGGGGACTTGACTTGCTAATTTAGTGAATTTTCTTACCCGTAGCTAGTATGTCGTATAAACCTCAGTACATCATAAACTTCATTTCATCATTGTTTGTTCATGCTTAGTGTTCCTTTTAGTTGCTGCTATTAGCCTGGTTTTCTATGGAAACGAGGCTATGATACCACAGTGTTGTTCATCTTTTAGTGTTAGTGTCATCCTTTCCCATCCCTTCTCTTCCCCAGGTAACTTCTGAATTTGTAGGCTAATCTCAAGCAAATCTGAAAGGGATGGCAAAGACAAGTCTAGAGGAAATCAAGCTTTGTTCCATTGCTATGTCACAAGCTGTAGTTCATGCTTCTTATGTCTATGCTTGTGTGTATCTTTCTGTATTGTTACATTATACAACAGTCCGTAGCATTTTAAAAGGGACTTCCAGTATTCCATCCGTATACTGGGTTTAAGTCAGCGTATAAAACTATTGTGAAAAATACTTGAAAACACTAAGTAGCACAAAGTGATGCAAAAAAGTTATAATTAAATTCAGTGTTCATACTTTTAATTTTGAGTGAAAAACAGTAGGCTTGTTTTCTTTTTTGGTTTTTTAGTCTTTAACTCAGCTTTTTGCTTGACAGTGTTTGCATAATGCCTTGGCTAACTTTTGCAACTCTGGAAAAAAAGGATGATTTTAGCATGACTAGGATGTCTGTGCAAGAAAGACATTTTACATCATGCTCATTTTGTAAATTCTAGTTTTGCACAATGAGAATTATTTTTTAATTTGTTTACCCTCTGTCATGAGAAAAAATGATGCAGCTGCGTGGCTAATTCACTTCAGTTTTGTGGAGAACACCTAAAGTATTCTTGAAGATATTTTTTAAATCAGTTTTAACAATTTTAAATCTTACTGAGAGGCATTTGTATACTAAAGAAGTTACTGAACTTCACTCTATTAAAAGAATGTGGGTTGAAAACTTGTCGAAGTATTGTCCAATTAATATAGTGGTGTAAAGAATATTTTTTTCAGATATCATATTCATGATCCACAAGTATTAATTACTGAGCGTAGAATTATTCTCGTTTGATTACTAGACAAACGCAGTAAATAGCGTATGTTAAAAATCTAAAGCCAATTCATGTAGCACCAAGAGGTCTGGTAGCATTTTTAATCYATAAATATTGCTTATCGACATGAGCATTCATCATTAGAATTAGGCATGGTACCCACCAGCTGATTTACTAGGCAGGGAATCGGACAATTTTAATCATGACTTTGAAGATGTGGAAATGTTCTTGTTTCCTGAATATTCCATACTGCAGTCCATATTTTTTGCTTACAACGTAGTATTTTCTTTAAAAAATTAAAATAAGATTGTTTTGCAATTTATGCTGCATTACACCATGAATTCTAATTACTTAGGGGATGATTGCTGTTACCTGGGACGTGGTGGTGTGCATTCCGGGGAAAAAAATAAATGAATTTTTCTTCTTCAGCTGCAGATAAAGATGACAGTTCGGAAGACATATCCGTGCCAAGCAGTCCACACACGGAAGCTATTCAGCACAGTTCTGTCAGCACTTCCAACGGCGTAAGCTCAACTTCCAAGGCCGAAGCGGTGGCCACCTCCGTTCTCACCCAGATGGCGGACCAGAGCACAGAGCCGGTGCTTTCCCAGATCGTCATGGCGCCTCCCTCCCAGTCGCAGCCTTCAGGAAGTTGATTAAAAACTTGCATTGCATCAGTTTCTTAGATATACATTTGTGACTTTAAAGGGAAATCAACAAAAGACCAGTCTCCATCTAGGAGAAATTGTAGCTTAAAATTATTCATTTTTAAAAATCCAACTTAAATTTGGCTTTAACGATTGGCAGGTGAAGATGAGACAGAACACCAGTTCTAGTCTCTTTGCAAAAGACTTTTTTTTTTTTTTTAAGTATTAGTTTTACTAGTTATTTTTTGTGCTTAATGTGTAAAGTGTGTGTACAGTACAATGTGGTTTATTTCATTTTTAATTTGGTATTATTTCAACAAACATTGGGGTGAATTACTAAAGGTCATCCCCAAGACTGTGATAGTAATATTATGTGACATTTTTATACCAAAGTTCTGCATAGTCCCTATTGACTTTGTAACGTTAGCAAGGTCATAAAGCACTAGGCAAGAGAAAGACAGTAACAGTAAATTTGCTTTTAGTCTTTTTGCCTTTTTGTTGTTTTGCACATTATGAGGGGAAGAACATTGGGAGAAAAACGTTTGGGTTGGTTTATGTATAGCATTTCGGTTGGCTTTTTAACTGTTGGGGTTTTTAATTTGTTTAATAGGGCCAGTACAGTATATGAGATACAGTACTCTTATGCACATACCTATCCTAGATGAGGATCATTACTAAACAGATTTGACTTTTTTTTTTTTTTTTTTTTTTTTTTTTTAATTTTAAATTGACGTCAGGTGGGTTTTTTTCCCCCTCCAACACTTTCATTCTGGGGGGAGGAGAGCTTTACTTCTCCAGTCAGAATAGATATCTGTAACTACCCTTTGTTGCTAGGCTGAAACCAGTAAGCATATTGTAAAATACAGGGTTATCAAATATGGAATACTTAGTATTCCAAAGTAGGTTGATATTTTGTGGATTTTTGAGTCGCAGACTGAGGAGTTTACTCATGGTTTTGGATGCCAGAAAAGCCTAAAATCCTTCTTCAGACAACTCAAGACTTTTTTTTTGTCATTGTCTTGTATTTGCAAGCTAACTTGTACTTAATTCTTGTGTAAGCACTGTCATCTTTTAGTAGCAAAAATTTTGATACCTTTCTTGTGGGAAAAAAAAAAAAAATCAGTATCTACCGTATCTTGGAAACAATGTAATTATAATGTGGTGTGTGTGGTGTGTGCGTGAGAATGGTTCAGTAGTTAATGCCAGCAGTCTTTTGCTTGAATGTTTAAAGATGCCTTCAATGTGATGCTGGCTGATAGGTGATTGCAGTTTTAAAATGTTATTTACTGTGCGAACTTGGATAACTAACATTCCATGATGTAGTTTGTTTCTGATGAGATGATTGTAGGTACACTTTTTCTCATTATCCAATCATCTGTAGGATATTGAGTTTTTTAAATGTGCCATTATCTATTTTGATTCTGTACTCATGTTCAAAATACAGTACAATATTTTACAATAGATTAAGTTGTTTAAAAAAAGTAGATGTGTGCTTTCAGGTCGGAAAACTTTGTATGATAGCAAAAACAGATGCATAGTAGCAACTGGCAGTAAAGCAGGATTCCATTATGTATATAACAAAGATTTAATGCATTTATAATGGGTTGTGTAGTTCATTTGCTCTTCCTTCTCCACACTATACTATGTGTTTTTAAGTGTCAGTGCCATCAAGTTTCTATTTGATTTAGTTTTAAATCTAAAAATGTAATTGATCCACAGGAGAATCATAATTTCTACAATATATATACAACCATACTATAATGAAAACTGGACAAAGAAGTATCTAAGACATATATGTATCATTGCAGGGCTTTAAGCATGAAAATAATAGGGATTCTAAATATTTTGTATTTTAAAACTAAGAAAGTTGAGTTGATAATCTCATGTGTTTAAAAGTCTTACTTTCCCAATTTCAGGATAAAAAGCTGTAACAGTTATTGAACGTTTCCAGGATGGTGAAATACAGTGGACCTCTTGTGAGAAGGAAATTAATTGCAAAGGCACAAAATGTGAATTCTGCAAGAAAGCTATACAGTCACTTTTCATTGTGGTTTTGGTGGACTAGATAAGGCCTCATTGATTATACTATAATTTGCTCTCCTAAACACAAAGGCTTTTAAATCATATTTATATAAGTGGAGTTTTTTTTATAACAAAACTGTTGCGCTTGTAAAATAAGTCTACATAAGTGTATAGGAGACGTGTAAACAGTTAATGAATTTAACAGTGGGGCTGGAAAAAGAACCATTAAAATCTGTGTTCAGCAAATAGAGAAAAGTTATTAGTCGTACTACCATGGATTCCGTTTTGAGACGTATGTCACACTACTTCTGTACTTAGCATTTTGGGTCTTTACATTTGACATGTTTCACAAACTGTACTGTTTTCTTTTATGTGCAGTTTGCATGAGTAAATCATCAAAGAGAATAAAATCTATCTTTAAGTTATGTTCCTATTTTAATGAAATTATAATTGTTCTAAAAGGCAGCACTGTCTTCAGACTTATTTCTTCATCCTTGCAAGTATCAGCATTTTTCTGGAAGTCATTACTCTAATGTCAAAGTAATATTATGCAAATAAGAACACGTAAGTTTCCGTAGAAAATAAGCCGAATTCCATTGCTCTGCAGTTGAGTTCCAGCAGCTTCTGAGGAATCAGCCTTGTATCGTTAGTTCCAGGAGCCCAAGGTAATCCGCAGATAAAGGAGTTCATAAACATAGCTTGGTGATCCCAGGGGTTGCTCAGCCGTTTCTGGTTGCCCTGAGTTCCACAGCAAAAGCGTTACGTGTGATCAGCATTTCCAGCGAACTTTCAGCTATCTTAATCTTATCTTAATATACATGAAGCTAGGAAATAACACCTATAGTTAGATGAACTGCTCACAGTTTTGTTGTGAAAGGTTGAGAAAAGATCATGCCCTCACGCTTGATTTTTAGAATATTAAAAATGGTTTGGGCTTATTTATGAATGTTGGAAACATGAGATACGGCGTGGCACACCCTGTTACATCATTGTTTGAAAAGCTCTTGACGGAACTCTGATACGGAGGCTTTGGAGGGGGAAAAAAAAAGGTAAAGTTGCTGTGTACTTGCATTTATTGCATGTGTTGACCAAAGGAAATTAAATGTAAACTGCACACAACTTTGAGCCCAATATGAGAACAATGCCCAAGGCCTCTGTTGCTTCGTTATGTTCTTTTTCTGACTATATGAGTTACACTTGTCACTCCAAGGAAAAAAACACAAAGGCTGTATAACAGGGCAACTGCRGGGGGAACCAACCCACTTTTTATTGTCTGCACTGTCAAAGACCCGGTTTTATACCTAACTATCCAATCCAAGTAAGCTTTTTCTCTTTAAAATGCTAATGGCGGCTGGGCAAAGAAAGATATTACACTGATGGAACGAGATGACGGAAGTGTTGGATGAGTGGTGATTTCAGCTACCAGAATTACAGAAGTAATTTGCTTAGAGACAGACACAAACATTTTAATTGGTCATCATAAATGATAATGAGGAGAAAACATAGTGAAATTAAGTGCATCCTAATAAAGTAAGGTATGTTAAATTGCACTGAAGGAAACTTCAGCAATGCTTCTTGACATGATTAATATACTCATGACAATGTGTCTAATGAAGGTTGTTTGCATTTGTATGCTGCCTGTTGCTTCCCTCAGTAGAGAAATAATTGGAACTGCACTCATTTACATTGCAGAACAGTGAGTCTAAGATTGGCTTACCATACTCTTTTCCTTTACATTCATTTTTAACCATCGTATCAACAGTAATACAAGTATGACTTACTTGACCCACGTCTTGTAGAACACTGTGTAGGGTAGGTCCAGGTGACGCTATATGTCGTAAAACAATTTGGATTTTCAAAGTTTTATATTCTTTAATAGTAAGTCTCCTGACCTTTTAATTTTAATTTTAGGTTTTAATGTGACTTTTTTTTCCTTTCTTTTTTTTTCCTTCATGGAATTTAAGATCATGACCTTTCTTGTTCTTCACTTTCTTCCTCTTCAAAATATTTTTTCTTTCTGTGTGATGAGCCCCTGAAAGTGCTTATATATTTAGTGTGGAATTTCTTCTTTTTGCATATTGCTTCCTCCCTGGTTGTGTTAACTCTCTATAGCAAACTTTCATTTCAAGAAGTTAGTAGTCAGGAAAGGAATTTCTGCACGCTGTGTATCTTGTCCTCTTCAGCTAAAATAGATCGGAGAAGCTTATGAAATCTTGACATTGACATCTTCCTAGATCAAGATATATTACAAAATACATATTTAGTTCTGGAAGGAGGTCCTGAATCCCCAGTATGGGATTCTTAGTGTTGCAAAAAATTTCATTACGGATGCTCTGCACAACTAATGAGAGCAGGTTGTATGCTGATGGCTTCATAATTGTGCAGAGTGCAATTACCTTCAAAAAGAGTTTCTGGCATCCTAGGGTTAGTTATAATCTGATTACGTGGCTGTCAATAGAATAACAAGACACATCAACTTGATCCAATTTGAGTAATTATTTTATTTTAAACCTTGCTCAAAGTCTCTATCCCTCTTCTATTACCATTTTTATAATGATGATGTATGTTGTTCCAAGCACTTTTTTCCTATTCATTTTTGGGGAAGAGGAGGGAGGGGAGAGAAGATTCTTAATTTTTTAAATAAACTATCTATAACAGAATTTAATCTGGGAATGAATACTTGATCAGAAAAGTGTTGTGAAATCATTATGCAAGTATAATTATTATTTTTAATCCACTGGTAAAGAGACAGTACCTTAAACTGCATAGACTGATTGGAAATGGTAACAAGCATAAAAGGTACAAAACAGCTTGAAGCGAAGAAAAGGAGTCCTGCTTCTAGGAACTTTGTTTTTAGTACCAATAGCAGAAAGAGAGTAGAGCGGGCAGTATTTGTAACCGCTTTGGACAGCAGGGCCTGGTGATGCTCCAGCTCACAATTAATGAGCTTAAAGGATAGCACTCTCCAGCTCAGGGAGATCTGCCAGCGCTAGGCTGAGAAGATGAGCTTCAGGAACGAGCGTGCTGTCACACAGATACCTTCAGAGGAACAGAATTGCAGGTAACCAGGTTTTCCTTGCCCAACTCTCGCCTAGGGCTAGCTTAATACATCAAAGTACAAACATGAGCTATTACAATTCCATTTAATACTGTCTGTCCCCAGGTGGATTGTATGCAACGAATGCAAGTCTGACGGGTGTGTTTAGCTACCCGTAAGACAAAAGTTAAGGTCTATTTTTTTTTCCACTGCCTAAAAATTCCCTGCTCTTGTTTCGCTGCAAGCTAGTATTGGCATGGTACGTAAATAGTATTTCCCTCCCTTTAGCTGAATGACTTGTTCTAGACCATTACAGAAGGCAAAAATACTGTCCTTGATAAATCGCTGGACTGATGCATTTTAGAAATGGAATGATTTCCAAAAGCCTACTAATTTGTTTATGTTTAAAAATAAAATGGGAAATTACATCCACGTCCTACGTCTAGGATTCTAATCAGGGGAAAAGGGAGACAAGCAAAGAGAGAACGAGCCCTCTGCTTTAGCAGCAAAATACATTGCCTTTCTGAATAAATCAAGAAAATGAAATGGAGGAGAAGTCGTCCGCACCAGTTGCCAACGATTCCCTCTGAACAAGAAGGTGCTGTGTTTCACTGCTCAGTTACGCCAGCCCTTTTCTCTGACACGCTCACTGACACGAAGATGCGTTCCGGGATGATCTATTTCTTCAAAATGTTTACAGTGATGTTAGGAATGTTTTGATCTCACTTGGGGTAAGTAGTATAAACATCCTGTTATTCATGACCGCGTGTTGAGAAAGATACCCTTAAGGGCGATACACAGTACAGTCATTCCCGTTGTCTATAAAATGCCAACAAACTTTATAGTCAGCATGGTTATGATTTCAAAGCAAGCCAAAGGCTAATATTTCAGTTTAACTTGTTTTCTGTCCTCCCTTTCAGCAGAATTGCTTTAAAGGGCTAATGATTTTTGCTGGAAAAATAGATAATCCTTGTAAATGACGAACAGCTGCTGTGTATTTCACTGGATGAGAGGAACACTTTGAACACTTGATTGTTTTGTTGAATGCTTAATGAATCTCAAGCTAGTAAGTTTACAATTTATGACTTTCACATATGTGTGAACATATAAAAGATTTCTTTATGCTGTCTCTCACAGTTTACCCCAACTTTTTAGAGCTCTGGTTCTAATAGGACATAACTTTTTTTCTTCTATAAATTATGTGGCACTCTCTTGAATGCTGTGTAAGAAGGTTGCTGGCCGTAGATCTTTGAGCTCTGTTTCCAGTCACCACACAACTGGAATGCCGATTCTGAGTTGTCAGCATAGTTGTGTTTGTCATTTCTGCCTATCAGATGGCACAGCATTGGCTTCCTTGGGATGGAAACACGTTACACTGACTTGGATGCTTCCCTTCTAGGGCCTCTTTAAATCCTAAGTACCAGTTTTTATAAACTCTGGCCTTTGCCTTGTTCCAAAGGTCTGGCAAAGTCATTTTGTTTCAGGAAAGAAATGCATGGTCTTTACCCGCTCTTGTAACTTCACGTCTAGTTTAGATTTTGTTGTTGTGGTTTTCACCTCCCGGATAAGGGCACATCCCCCCCCTTAACGTAACTGCCCTTTATAATACGCCAGGCACCCAGAYGTGTTCGTTAGGGTGCAGAAGATCCCGTGGGTCTTGTCTACCTGAGAAAAAGTCRCCACTTTGGCAGAGATAGATTGTTATAAACACAAACTTTTAGAGAGTGTAAAGTTTTGTTTTGACACGTCTATTGATTTAACACGTCTATTGATGTCCAGCTCATGTTGCTGGAGAGTAGTATTAAGCTAAACTAAAAAAAAAAAACAGTGCACGTGTATATTTACTAAATGGATACAAAGCCACATAAAATTTTGCAGTACACCATTTTTTAAAATATTTGACTTAAACCAAAGCAGCTTTCCTACAATGACAATTTCAAAGAAACTTGTTGCCTGTTTTATGAAGAAGTGAAGATTAATTTTACCCTAGTGAAGTTAGATTCCTTCTATAATGAGGCTTTCCCAAGCAAGTATGAGAGCAGGATCTGATTTAGCCAGCTGCTCATCACCATCAGTGCTTCTGTCAGTAAACATAATTTAGTCACAGAAAACTTGAGTGATGCACAGACTTTCTGTGCATCATGATCCAGCGATTAGCTCTCTTTTTTTCTTCTAACTCAATAYTGCATTTCTTTCTAGGGCCCAAAGTTACTCCTTAGAAGTCACTGTCATACCTAGAGCCCTACAGTGGCTTAGTCTAAGCAGGGAAGCTTTTTTCCTGAATGTTTTCTCAATTTTACTCTTCAAGTGCTCAGAAATCTGTGATATCAGTGTTTATGGGTTATTTGAATGCTGCCATAAGCCTCCACCCTGAAAGATTTTGATCCTGTGTCTAATCTACCAACAGCCATTCAGCCCCTCGGCTGCGGCTAGCAGCAATTTCCACTGCTGTTGCCCCTGGAGCTGAAGACCCGTTAAGAGCAAGAGACCCTGGTGTGAGACCTATACTTTAGATACATTGAGTACATATTAAAAAACGCTTGCAAGTGAAGTATTTCTGAAGCATGTTGGTATGCAATTTTATACTACACAAAAAACTTCATTGTTTTTCAAATGGCATGCCTGGAATATCTTTTGGGTTCTGTTCTGGGGTTTTTTGCTTGGTTTTTTTTCCTTTCAGAATTTCAGTGGGAAATGAAGTTATGTCAATATTCCGATTGCTGCATTTTGCTGTGATGAACTCTTAAACAGGCTGCTATACGCCCAGAGCAGCAGCACTTACGATGATCTAATGAAAAAACATCCTCATAATACTGCGTTTATTTGCATACATGCAAAATTAAATTAAGTACGTTTATTGACGGCGTTTTGGCTTTCCGTAAGTAAGAGTTAACTGTACTCTAGTCTCTTTTAAGGAAAAAGTTAATAGTTCACTTCTCAGTCTCCTGTTTTGCTGCAGAGTAAGGGAAGTCCTCTTGCTTGGTTTTAATCCGACATTGAGAGGCTTATGGAYGTTAAACAAGCTACCTACGTGTCACCCCAGGATGTGCCCAGCAGAACTTCATCGCACTTCTGGGTACGATACCTTGTACCCTGCAAAGCTTAAGAATGGAAATGTCAGCTTGTACAAGCTGAAATTAAAATGAACTGGTACAAAGTATAATATTCATAAGTGAACATTATGACATTCTTTCATAATAATCAAACTGTAACGGCTCTTTTCCTGAACGGGAATTATTTTTTGTACTGCAATCTGTATTAAAGCTTTATCCAAAAATAGCACAGGAAATACTGTGTACAGTTACTGGAGCAAGGCATTTCTGGCAGATTTCCACGGCATGCTCAAAGTCTGTGAACTGGCCTACATTTGTCTTTCATTTAAAAACATGGAAAAGATTTTGGGTAAGTAAGTGCTGACTACAGCTCAGACCCCTACCTACTGAGCAGAGGGTTGAAGAGTCACGAGCTGTAGTTAAATAAAGGGGATTTATAAATTTGCAAGAAGAAGTATCTTGTGTTAGCGATGTCTTGCTTATACAAGACAATGGATAATAAATTATTAACCGAATGAGGTAAGTAATTCCACTTCCCACTGTTTCCTGCTGTCTGTGACAAGCAATTGGAAACCTGGGAGTTTCTCATTTCTCAGGAACAAAATGCCATCTAGTGGTAACTGCTAAATATTTTGAGCAAATACATTCTTTATATTGTCATGAAGTTTTTATTTTTATTTTCCTGATATTCCACATTTTACAGCACATTAAGCTCCCGAGGGAGGACGACGGAAAGGCCGGGGAAAGGCACAGCTCCCCCAGGTCTGCGCCTGCAGCGGGCGGGAGGCCGCGCCGCCGGCTGCCCCGCTGCTCCCGAGCTCCCGAGCTCCCTGCCGCCCGCCTCGGGCAGGTAGCGGAGTCTTCCCCTGCTAAGGGATGAATAAACTTTCAAACAGAGTTGGCAGGCTGCGCCTTGCGGCTACTTGATAATACAATACAAAAATAGTCATTTGGCCAGCGCTGTATGAAGAGAAGCTGAAAGGCACCTCTGCTTCTCTGACTGCTCATCTGCCTCTCTTCTGGTAGGAGGCTCTTCCCTCTGCTTCGTCATTCTCCGAGGAGATAAGGGGAAACCGTTCCCTCTGCTCTTCTGATGAACTACCAGAGACTGGTGCAAGCCTCTTCATAGCACAATTTGCCTGCTCAACTCCTTAGAGAAGAATTATAAGCTTTTAAAAAATATCAAAATTAAAATTTGGCCTCTAGAAGAGACTCTTGATAAAGTAACTGCCATAAACTAGCTTCTGGAGTTGAGTAACAGACTTTGCTTGTACAGCAAAACCAAACAATTTAAAAAAAAGACCACTGAAACCGTATTTAAATGCATTCATCAATGTGAACTGGGGAGAGGAGGCAGCAGTCACACCCTGCATGTGATTTGAGCCCACTGAGATACTCCCGCTTCATAAACAGAGCCGACTGAAGAGAGCTCTGCAGCGTTTCATCTTGCTATGGTTTTGCACTCCATTGTGATAGGGTTTTGCTGTTGTTGTTTATGGGTCTGCTTTTTCCATGCACTATTTGAATTTCTCCATCTACTGGTCCACGTTACCCTGTTCCATTGCAAGATGCTCGCAGCAGCGGTCACCAGGGCTGTAATTAGACCGAGGGTCTCTGACAGGTATTCTGCAGGCTGGTGCAGAAATCTGATCTGCCCTGCTGATGTTCTTGCAGAAGTCGGTGAGGATGGCATGACATGGGTTTGATGGGCTGTGAAGGAGTTTGTGGATGGATAAAGAAATCCTTCATGTTGATTCTCGTTTTGTATGATATTTGCAGTAAACTGCAGCAGACTGAAGAGTCTGATTAACAAGGGCACTCACCGCACAGCTCACCAAGAGGGTCACCTGAGAGTTCACGCTGCTGTGGGCTCTCTGCCCTTGCTGTGAGGCCAGCGCTGGCACTCGCGCACTCCTCTGGCCCCTGGGAAGCTGCTGGCTGTCTCCCCAGGGCACGGCATCAGGCAGCGGCCAGTGCAGCTGCAGAGGAAGGGGAGGGAGCAGAAACGGGACCAGAGCAGCACTGCCTTAGGTGGGAGTAAATGGTCACGGAAGCACGTTGCGGTAGACAGAACAGGAGGAGTTTGGGGAGCGCTGGCAAATGCAGTCTGAAAAGCGTCAAGAAATCTGTCTTGTTTGTCCTAGCTAAAAATACGTGAGGAAATCCCTAGATCTCGGACAATTCCTTAAAGCTAGAACAGTGGCTTTCCCTGGGTAACAACTGTGGTCTTGCAGGTGTTGTGGCTGCATCTGCCCTTCACTCTCAAGTTTTCAGAGCAGCAGGATGCTTTGAAGAGGATATGATTCTTCACAGGCAGAAGGAAGGTGTTCTGTTGTGTGCACAGGAAAGAAAAGAAATCTTAAGCGCAAATGGCCATGCGATCAAACCTTGAAGGGGAAAGAATAGTGAAAGCAATCTGATTAGTAATGATCCATCCGCATCTATGTTTTCTGAAGCTATCAAGCTAAATACAAATGTAAGTGAATCAGTATATAATGCCTACACGACGTTTTTCATTCCTTCAAAGAACGGGACAGGGCATAGGCAATGTTACTTTTAACGTTTTTTTGTCTTTATATGGGTAATGACTATATGCTATAAAGAGGAAATTCATTTTAATGCTGTATAACATGATAATCTGGATTAATGCTTTTGATTTTGACACTCTCAGAGAATAAACTAATTGGATTTCTTTGTCCTACGTTCCCTTAAAACAGTTTAAGTCACATTCTTCTTAAAAATATGTCCATCTGAGAGCAGAAAGGAGAGCAGTTTTCCCTTGGTGGACCAAAGAAGCTGTTTTCTAAGAACAAGCAGCAAATTGGCAGTTGAAACTCTGCTGCAACCAACACTGAAATGGTGAGGGCCTGGCTCCCCCTGCTCATGCACTACTGTACAGTGTTTGCCCCAGAGCTTTGCTTGGTTGCATCTTTTCAACACACATTTCCTTGACTTACTGGGGTTAAAAAAAAAAAAAAAAAGCTCTTTGGAAACTGCTCCTCTTATCAGTGACTTGTTGCTGCAGATAAACCCTGAATTCTGAAGTCATTGTATTTGCACAGGCTGAAAGCATCGGCATCACATCTCTACTGCGTGTAGAAAACCACTAGGAACTGAATGTCGGGAGGACTAAACCAGGAATTAGTTTCCTATATATCTGTTTGATCGGGGATCGCGTGAGTTTACAATTGAATATGTGAAGTTGAATTCCAAATCTGAGGTTGGTGTGGTGAGGTGCAAGTCAGATTGCAAGATCAGTTGTGTGATCTTTGATGTTGTTTAAAATAAAACTGCTGCATGCACAGCTGAAAAGTCGCCAAGTCTTAATAATTGTCTCTGACATTGCCAATTTAGGACCTGGATATCTGCTAATTTAGTTTTGCTTTGTTGAGGGGCTTTCCACGTGTCTTGGTTAACAATAAGCAAAATGTGCACAACCGTGGGATGTAATTATTTTATTATTAAAGGAAGGGGAAATAACACTTTTTTTCTCCCTTTCCCCTCCCCTCCTCCCCCAGAAAAAACAGTGACATCAGGTACAGAAAGGAGAAATTTCTCTCTGTGGGGACCACATAATAAATTATGCTTTTTGGCACAGATAAAAGGGCTCAGAAGGGATCAGATAATTTTGTCCTTTCGTAAGGAACCTTATTGTTGTAAACTTACAGTTCACTAAAACTATTGTAAGACTGGCAGATCAACTAATGAATAGTGAAAATCTCAAATCCTAATTAAATCCCACTATTACTTCCAGGATTGGTTTATCTCCTCTCCAGGAATACTTGATTTAAACAGCTTGTTTAACAGGAAAAGCTATTGATCCCTTCAATAACACTTTAGAATCATTAAGAGGAAAAACTTTAATCTCCTTCAGCTCTTTGAAGTTGCTTTGGTTAATGCCATCTCCCCGCGATCCTGAAGAGCTGATGCTGGTCTTGAAAGATATTTCCAACCTTACTCGATGCGGCTTTTTGTGCCCTGCTGCTGTTACCTGCCTGCTTGCAGAGTTAGCTGTGGTAAGTGCTGTAAAGCGGAAAGGTACCACTAGTGCATGTGCTTGCTTGCTCGGTTTGGAAGGTTTTGTATTCGCCTTCGAAAGTCTTCCTGGTGGAAGAAAACACACCTCTTGCAGAAATTCGTTGAACTGCAAATTAGTTATCCAGTGCTTCTGCTATCTCAACACTTTGAGACTTGGACTTAGAAGCATCTTCAGGTCATTAAAGTTAATTCTACAAAGGCACTTGATAACTAGATTGCGTATGTCTATACAGCAGGAAGTTCTCAGAACATTTCCAAAGTTCACTTCTTATTCATATAGTCCAATTTCTAAACTATCACATAAAATTCAACTTCAAATTTGACATAGTTTTCCTTACCGGGGCCCATACACCCTTGTTCATATAAAGCACATAATTGAGCTTTCAAATACCCTTAAATGTTTCATGTGCTCTAAAACTTGGACATTCTTTCAAAGAACCCTAAGCATCCTAGAAGATGCAACTCTGTCTGAGAAGCAGGTTGCGTGGGATAACTAATACCCTCATTAAAAACATTCTTTTTGAATGGCTTCAGTAACACGTACGCTGGCTTCTCTAAGAATGTAGAAATCACTTTGAGGGCTCTGGTATCAGAAAATCAAGTAATTGCACTAAGAGCGTGTAGGTTCTATATAGCACTTCAGAATTGCGGGTTTGGGTTGCTTATGAGAAGGTTTAATTTCTTTACCAATTCTTCAAAGCCATCCAGTGGATCTAGAGGTGGATCCAGTGGATCTAGAAGTCTCAACTGATTGCGTGAAGAACCTCCGCCAATTCTGAACCTTATGGCTTCAAGTAGGAGATCATCCGCTCAGGGTTAAAGACATTTTGAAAGTCAGGACTAGAAGTATCTTGCAAGTTTGTTTTTTTTTTTTGCTGGCTAGCTTGTTCTTAGTTTTTAGTATTTATAGATGAAATTATACTCATAACAGTTTATTCCTAAGACTATTTTGCCAATGGCTTGCCTTCTGTTTTTTTACTTGCAATTTCCAAATTTTTTTCAAATACATACAAGCACTACTTCAACTAATGCCTTAATATGTATTTCTAAGCATGGTATAAAAAGGAAATATTATGAAAGTTAAATAGAAGCTATAAGCTGTATTTTACAGCCAGCATAAACACACTTGGGTGTTTTATAGCCATCAGTATTATCTCCTTTGACACTTGAGGCTTGTTCCTAGGAGACAGAAAGCAGAAACTTCCTGGAATTTCTTTAATTAGTCTGTTCATTTCACTTAATAAAACAAGCAATCAAAAACATATTGTGTTTCCTACGCAGGACTCTTAAAAATGTAACTTAGACTACATAGCTCTTACATCTGAGCAAAAGTGCAAGCAATTTTGAAATTTCCTAGTATTTTAATAACTTTATTAATAACTGATCTCGCATTAGAAGTCTGTGCTGATGGGATATGCTAGTAAGTGTGCACACGAGCAGTAAGAAAGCTCATAAAAAGTCTGGTGTTAAAGTATATTCAGACCAGCTGCAAATAAAAACGCCCTTTTGCAGTTAGAAATAGTTTAGTCACTCGCCTATTTTGATATTGCTTGCTCTAAACAGCACCTGGAACCTGTTCCGAGAGGAAAGCTCCGAGTGTCTGCATAAACCCCAACACGCTGAGTGACCACAATCCACGGTGAGCATTAGGGCGACCAGCACCTTGTTTGTGGGCTTGCACCCTCAGGAAGCTCACACCCTAATGGAAGGCAAGGCTCACTTGGTTTTGGTCAAATCTAGCAATTTATGTGATAGTGATTATAAGAGAAATTCGGGTAGCTCCGGATTTTCCCTTTCCATATAGAACACTTCATTTTTTAATCCTTTTCCAGCCTCCGTCCTTAGACGTGCGGGAGACAGGAAGACCAGTCCTTCCTCGGCCCAGCTGTGGTGCTGGAAGTACCTGTAAATTTGTCTTTGAAAGTATTAGAGGAGTTCGTCAATGTTTACTAAAGAAATAATAAGGTAAAGGTGAAAGCTTGGACGAAAATAGGAATGAGGTAGTTCTTGACGTGAAAGACAGGGCAGGATACCTCTCAGAGAACCTGGAAGTAGCCACCTAATTCAGAGGAAAAGAAGGTGTACTGCAGATGTACCTAGCCTAGCATTTTCCGTTCTCCAGCCTACTTACGTCAGCAGTGTTAGAGCAGAGGTGTTACTGAGGGGGGCAGAGGTGGATGTTCTTGGAAAGTGCTGCTGGTTTTATCTGTTGCATGGGAAAAGCTGGCTAGGAAGAGTAATTCAGGTGCAGGTTTTCTTTTTAATGGAAATTACATCAAAGATTAAGATCATACGATTTTGCCGAGATACCTAGATAGCATCTACTATATCCTATCCATAGTACCTCTTCATGATGTAAGTCTCATCGCATTCATGCACAAGTCTTGGAAATCCAGTTAAGTGGGAACCATAATGTAAAAGTCCTTAAGGATTATTTTGGAAAGGACTTTGCTCAGGAAGCATAGGCAAGAGTGAGCTTTTTTCCTTTGATGCAGTTTCATTAAAAAATGGCATAATGTCTCATAACATCAGTCTAAACACAGCAAAGTGTTTAGATGTTAAGCAAACAGCTTTAGTTTAGTTTTAAAATTAAGATTGTGCTCCTGTGCTGCTTCCCCTCAGATCTTGTGGCATTCACTTCTAGTGTAACCAGAAAAAAAATCTAGCTCTAAAGGTTGTTGTTGTCACCTACGTCTGTTAAACATTTTTTCATGACCCAGAGAGCCAAAAGTAGGCATGTTAAGCCCATTTTTCATTTCATTGATGTACATCACCTACTGTGTGTACTAAACTGCTCTAAGTTGTTATGGGATATAGTGCAATTCCTATTGATCAGGATAGAATGCCAAATGTGAGTTTATAATGTGGTAGTTGTGATTTAAAACAGAAGGTATGGTGGATATGTTACACATATCTCACTTTCTTTGGCAATGATAATAAAATTCAACACGCAAGTTCCTCCTAGTAACTGTTACTTTGCTAGTCTGTACCCTGTAGATAAAAGAAAAAAAAATTAATTACCACCAAAATCTACAGACTAGCATGGATCCCAGTAAAACACTGATTATGTCTGGTTTGCAAAGGTTGCTCATAGCTGCTGTACTTGATGCAGGGATTCTGTCTCCCTCTATGCCTGTACAGTGTTGGGTATATTGTGTTTAAATGACTTTGCCATTAATAATGAACAACAACAGCGTCCAAAAGATAAGCTCAAATGCCAGTTCTCTCATCAAAGGGAGCAAGATTATCCAAAATGCTGGCAAAGTGCAATGACAATTCTGGGTTTGGTGACAGGCTTGATGTTCAAATAGCTGTCATCTACATAAACATTAATTTTAACTACAAGCTTGGTAGTCAGTCTTCAAACTTTTTATTGATGACTTTTAAATTAGATAGAACAATTGAATTTATCTTACTGAACAAGTGGTAGAAATCTGCCTTGCCATTTTCCAAGGAGTAAATATTCTGTTGCAAATACTGTGAACTCCGAATCTGCTCAGTAAGGCAGCCCTTGGCCACCTCCCCCCCGCCCCACAAACTCCCAGCAGTTACACGTTAGAAGCTAAATTAAATTCTGCACGTGACAAGGCTTCCACGGTGCTGTTTTCCTTCTGTCAGGGGGGTCTGTTGCAGGAAGACACTAACTGTGATAAGATGCTACCCCTGTTCTTCAGGTAACATCTCACCGTGTCTTCGCTTTTACTGCTTCCCATTAATACAGGACAGCTTTAATTCATGGGGTTTTTTTCTTCACACAACATTATATTTACTAGCTGGGAACCTTTCTTTACAGTTGTGTATAAATCTTTAAAAATGTCAGTGATTAATTTTAAAATCTCATTTATCACTATATGATTAGTGAATTAGTTAAGGTTTGAAGAATAAGTGTCTGGTAATGAGAACCAATTTTGTACCAGACCCTCAGACAAGGTGATGGATCAAAGAAAGGCCACTGTGGAAAATGGGCCATTGCTCTCGCAGTGCTCAGCACCAAGAGCAAGGGGGAAAAAGGAGAGAGGCCAAAATAAAAAAACCTAAACACTGGAAACCAACCCCAAATCCCAGTAATGAAATTTTGTGTGACGAATGAAGCAGTAGTAACTGACTGCAGTATTTAAGGAGTCTTGAGGCTTGGGAGATGAGGCAAGAAACCTACTGAAGGATGACAAGCAGGCCAGAAAATAGCATGTTGAGCATACATTTCTCTTCTGGAGACTTCATTCTTGAGGTACACTTTGTAAATACACCCCCAGATATTCCTACCAGATAGCAAGTATAATAGTGCTTTTTCTACAGAATGTGATGCTAACAAACCAATTTTGAAAAGGAGGGCTTTTCAAGGGCGAAAGATCCAGGGGAACAAGACACCAAGTTCATCCTTGCTGCCGTTTAAATCAAGGTCATGCAAAACAGGGTCCTCTTTTGTGCTCTCCCCTGCAAAAGAGCAAACGCACGAGCTGGGGTCTCTCCGAAGCAACAGCCCCTCTGGCTGAACAGGGCCAGGCTGGGGCTTTGTGCTCGCTGCTCCGGASCATCCGCATTTCCTCCCCTCATCCCTGCGCAAGGCGAGGGAGGGTTAGTGCTCGGTAAGCTCCAGCTCTCTTCTAACGAAATTCCCAGAGTTGTAGTTAAATCATTGTTATTGCTGGTGCGCTAAGATGTGCTGGCCTGATAAGGCATTATGTAATTTTAAGATAATGTTGTTGTTAAACAGAAATTGCCATGAGGATTTCGGGTCCGTTCAAAAAGCAGGGTGTGGGGGAAGAAGGGACCTTCACCTAGTGAACTTCAGGCTAATTTTTTTTCTGATTTGCACCTTTGATTTCTTCCTGCTGTGTCAAGGCTATCAGCCTTTGAAAAAGCCAGAGTTGCCACGGGGTAAGATGGTACATACTGTGTACGGCCACTCTCCTTGCTACCCCCAGCACCTTTCTTGTGCCAACAACTGTGAGGGCCGGCTGAGAGCTCTGGGTGTGCGCCTGCCCGTGAAGTCCTTCTCAAAGCTGCTGCTGTTCTCTGCAGGCTGCTGGAGCCCGGGCCAAAACATCCTCCCAAACCAAGCAACTAATCTAATCAGAAATAATGGTTGAGCTCAATTTGTTTTGAAAACTCCGATCAGCTGCAGAACTCTTCCTGGCACAGCAAAATATGACTCTGGTAACCAACTGTGAAATGACCAACACACTTCCCTAGGTTTTAGCCATAACTGCATTAATAGCAAAGGCATTATTAGACAATTGAAATGACTAATCAAATTACTCAGACTGATCCTAACAACTCTAGTAGTGATAATGCCTATTATGAAAAATAGTGTTACTCTCTCTGGACAGGAAAACATATCTAGTGTAAACATGTAGTTCAGWAGATAGCAATAAAGACTTTGGAGTAGTGGAAGAGTAAAAGCTGGCTATTTAGTTGAAGGAAGTTGGAGTGAAAGCTTGGGATTTAATTCCAGGAAATGTAAGAGAAAAAAAATCTGTATGAAGATCCAACTTACTTCCAAAAAGCAAAGCAAAACACTCCGTGCACACAAAGGTCAAATCATGCAGGC
The DNA here is from genome assembly GCA_035582835.1 of Phoebastria nigripes. Classification (NCBI taxonomy): domain Eukaryota; kingdom Metazoa; phylum Chordata; class Aves; order Procellariiformes; family Diomedeidae; genus Phoebastria; species Phoebastria nigripes. Next base: position 1,533,436 of record JAYKAV010000078.1, on the reverse strand, counting down.
AGAATGGGAAAGATTTTTTTGTGTTGCTTTTTTCCAAGCCATCTTTCATCTATTTTTAACCTTCTTTTAGCCCTGCAATTAAAATATTATTTCTCAGTAGTCCAGCTGCTCAGTAAACTTTTGCACTTTATACATGCAAAATGAAAATGTTTTGTGAAATGAGGTCCATCGTGCTCAAATTCATTTGGGAAGGAATAAAATGAAGGAAACTCTGGGATAAAATGTTTATTTTTTTTAACTTACTAAGCAAAATATATCAACATAAAAACCTATGTTTTGAAATATTTGACAGACATAACAAAACCCCATGTTTTTCTTGTTGTATTAAACAAGATTTAAAGATACTGAAAACTTTCCCAATCTTTCCCTTTTGTTCTCTACAAAAAGATTAGGTAGAATTCCGAGTATGAAATCCTGCGTGCAGCTAACTACATAAACCACCCATTTTTCAGAGAGACCTTTATGTTTTAGYTGCCTTGTTGAAAGAAAATGTGTTTTATCTACTTGCTGACCCTGAGCTGCATTCACACAAGTGGAACCATTAGCTGCAGCGGCTGTAGATGCAGCCTACGTGCATGCTCTTCCTCCTTCAGCCTGTCCTATGGCAAAAACCTTGTCTTGAACRCATGCCTCCCACTGCACGCCCGCTGTGGTAGCCACCACAGTGCCCCAAGCGAAGGTGGGACGGGCTGTGTGATGCTCATAAAAACACCTGCACAATCTGCTTGTCCTGGCTGATGTCTCCAAAGCCTCCACTGAAGGTTGTGGATTTGCACAGCTGTAGTGGATTACATTTGAGTAAACAATTTGTGTCGATCGTGCTCAGGCTGGATTTGAATTCTGGGCACACACAGCTTGCACCTGAGGCGAAGTAACACTTGCRAGTGAGAAACTACTGTATCGCTAAACGAGGCGGGTCTGATTACCCTATGTATGCTGGGGAAGATCTGCCGAGTACTAACTAACCTCCGTTTTAAATACCTGTTTTCAGGTTAATAATGCAAACTGTATAAATGAGTTACACCAGGCACGATGCTGCCTTTTCAGTTAAATGTTTTTAGCTCTGAAATTTACAGTCCTGGACAGAGAAAAATGACGGCAGCAGGGCTGGCTGAAATTTCTCACGCCAAAACATTTTGCAGGGAATTCCGCAGTTTTGCTCTCTTCATGCTTGCTGGCATTTAAGTGGAAATTTTCATCTTGCTTTAAAAAAGTCATGTTTCTCACAAGACCCTTGGTTCTTCTCCTGTACCAGGTGGGCGCAGCCCTGCCAAGGCTGAAGAGGCACAGGCCGACCCTGCTGGGCCGCTCCCCGGGGCCGGGGCAGYCCGGTACCCCGAGGCTGGTTTCCACAGAGAATCTCCTCGGCGGAGAGGAGCCGGCCGGGACGGCCCCGGCGGGTGCCCGAGGGACGAGCCGGGCGCGGCCGGTGACACGTACGCGTGAGGGGACGGGGGCCAGGGCCGCCGTCCCCTCCCGCGGCCGGGGGAGCCCCGCTGGCCGCCCCGCGTGAGGGGACGGCGCTTCCCTTTGTGCCCCGGCGGGCGGCGGGCCGGCCGCGTTGCCATGGGAACCGTCCCGCCGGCTGCGGCGGGAGGAAGGCGGGTCGTGTGGCGGCGCAAGATGGCTCCCCGAGGCGGCGGGCCGCAGCGTGAGCGGGGGCGGGCGGGGCGGGAGTGGGGAGCGCCTTGCCGCTGCCGCGCGTCCCCAGCGGCCGCCGGTGCCGCGGGGCGCCCTGACAGCCCCGCGCCCAACTTGTGTTGCAGGTGCGCCCCGCCGCTGATGCGAGAGCTGCCGCGCCAATGCCAGCCCCGCGCCGCCCGGCCAGCCCCCGCCGCCCCCCGGGCCCGCCCCGCCGCCGCGATGGCTCTGACCTTGTTCGGTGAGTAACCGCCGCCCCAGCCGGCGGGCGCGGGGCTGCCGGCCCCCATTGTCTGCCGCACGGCAGCGCCTGGGCGTGGGCGCCGGCCCGGAGGGCTGCTGGAGGCCGGGGCCCGCTGCGCCGCCCCACGCCCGGGGGTGGCTGTGGAGAATAACGCGCCCCGGGGGCAGCCCCCGGTGCCGGCCGCGGCGTGGGCTCGGGCTGCGAGCCGGCTGTGGGGCGTGATAGACAAATAAAAGTTACGGTGCCTCAGCAAGCCCCCCGGTCGCCTGAGGAGCTGCGCGGCGAAGCCCTGGGCTGGCTAACGAGGGACCCCCGCTCTCTTGGGAGCGTCGGGGTACGGGGCTTAATTGCCCGTGACGATCAGATGCGTCGCTGTAATTGTGTTTAATAGCACAGAGTCATGAAAGGAGGGTTTCAGGAGGTTGTGAGTGTTGCTGTGGTTGGCTTCGCAGCCTGAGACAGCGTAGTGGGAACCAGCAAGTGAAAACTGTAGTTTTAACTGTTGAACATGTGGGTTCTCTTAAGTAAGGTTATTAAGCTTGCTTATGCTTAATACGCTTAATTTTACAGTGGGGGAACAAAAAGCTACAAACTGCCTCTAGCAACATGAGGTAAATGCAACAATGCAAAGGAAAGCAGAAATTAGCATGACTAACATCAGTACAGAATTCATAGGATAATCGGGATACTCTTTCTCTTAAGAAGCTCCCGCACCAGAAGTGGTTTCTAGTGAATAGGTTTACGTGATGATACCACGTCTATTCGTAGTGTTTAGACTGTGGATTTTACTTCCTGTGTAAACAAATGCCTTGCTTTCATTCATCTCGTGATGCTTGGGCTGGTACAATTTCTTAAGAGAATAAAAATGGTTTCATGGGTTTTCTTAAAATTTTGACACCTGTTATATTATTGTGGCATATTAAGCCCCATCTAAAAACAAGTTTAGCACGTGTTGCAAGATAGTTCTCCGTAGATAAAATCTATGCAGTATTGGATTTAGCTACAGTGCTGTCACTCATATTTATATTTCCTGCCTGAGTTTTTCAGGATGCAAAAGGTGGTAATTCATAGTTCACAGTGGAGTAAACCGTCTCTGTCATTATAGGCCTGATCTTGTTACTGAGTTCACGTGAGCCCCCAGGCTTCTGGAGGAGTCGGTGCAGGTGCGGGAGCCCTGCACGTTGTCAGTTGCAGGGTGGGCATCAAGCTCATTAACTTACAAGCACGAGTGAGCATAGAGAGCGCTCAAATGGCAGGTTGGCTTTTGTAAAATAGCCTACTGTGCATATTACATTGTATCATTGTAACTTCAGCTGGTTAAGAAAAGGTGGAGGTTGTTACACAGGCACTCGAGGTAAATACTGTAGTTGTCCCTAAACAAAAATCAAATTTTTAGGCTATTGAGAATACGCACTTTTTCCATGGTGAGTAGTTAATGTGTCGTTACAATCTTTGGCTGCAAAAATTAAGAATATTTTCATTTTGGCTTTTAAATAAAGTGGCATTCCTAAATCAGGTGCCTGTTTTTTTAAGCTTACGTGATTCTTTTTTAATTCACATGTATTTTATCTACTTAATGACATTTTTCTATTCATATAAATTTGCATTACAAAGTAAATTGAATTAGATGTTTTTGTGTGCTATCATGTCTGTTGTTAGAGTAGATGACATTGATACGTGTAAAAGATAATGAGCAAAGAGAAGATAGAGTGGGGTACCCTGCTGTGTGTAGGTTTTAAACAATATCTTGCTAAGGGTAAAACCTCAAGATTTCACCCTTTTAAGAAAACACAAAGTGACAATAAAACAATGCATCAAATAAGGCTAACGTGTGTCAACAAATGAATGTTGTGCCCTTCATAAATGTAAAAGCTTTAGCTTTTCTTTAGCATTCTTAAACTATGAATGCAAGAGTGTGAGTGGGAGTTGTGTAAATGCAGAAAATGTGCAATATGTTTGCGGATGAGGTTGTGATTAACTTACGGTTGAGTTAGCACAGCTTACTGTGTTGCTGTGTGTCCTCTGAGCTGAGGTAGCTTGCCACACTTTGTCTCTCAGCATGTAACAAAGATGGACCACAACATGCTTGCTTTGAACTTCAAGAACAGCATTCAGCCTTTATCTTGAATTTTGGCTGCCTGTGGATAGTCGCATTTTCAGTTACTGCACCACAGCTGACCCATAGTAACTCATTAAAAATATAACTCATGAAAGAGTGTTTTTTAATTTGTTTCAATGTAAGCCCCTACCAAAGCAACATCAGCAAATCTGGGGAAAGGCAGAATAAACATGCCTGAATTAATGTATCTGTTTTGAGGGATTAAGCAGCTATAATTGTACTATTTTAAATTCACACCTATCTTATACCAGTAAAACTGTCCTGAGCGAACAGGTCCCGAGGGAGGTGTTTGCTTTGGTTCTGCTCATTCACATAAATTCTAGGCTCAATATTGCATTTTTGTCTTTCTAACCCATAGTGGTATATCACACTGAATCAAATTTCACACATTCTGGGGCTGCTTCTAATAGGATGTGCTATAAAGCGTGTAAAACTTGAGATAAATTGCCACGTCAGCTTGGGGGGGAAAATCCACCAAGTTTGCCAGGTCCCTTTCAATTAATGTGTGTATGTGTGTCAGCACAGCAAGAGAGAGGAGAGGGATGGGAAATGTCATAACATGCTTTCTCTGTGCTCTTGATACTGGTTTATGGCTATTTCGGTGCATAGTCCAAAGACAGTACTAAAAGCGGACGGGACTAGAGGGCAGGGTGGCATTGTTGTGGATTCTGGATTAAAACAGACATACGATTATCAGGCAGTTGAAAGGTCAGGTATGCCTTATTTTTTTTCTACTTGGTAGAGTGGTTGGGAGTTTCCCGTTCCTGTTGGAGGTTGCCCTTTGCCGCTGTCCTCTGAGCAGCACCACATAGCCGCTGGAGCACTAACTGCAGTTTGCAGCTTTGAGGTGGCACCTTGAGACTCTTTTTGGAAGGTTGGTTGGAGAAAAGAGCTTCTGGTGTATCAGCAGCATTTTTCTGCTACAGAAAAAGGCTGTTCCCCTTGGGCTTTATGTGTCTCCTAACTTCTTATTCCTTTTCAGTTACAGCTTATTGTCCAGGTTGTGATGCAACATTAAAGCACAAAGGAGGAAAATGTTAAGACTTTTCACTTTCTCTGTCTTAGTTATTTTAAAATTCTTTTCTTCATCTTGTTATATTCTCCCAGTCATGACCTTCCGAGGTATCCTGTGCTGACTGTTGGCTGTATGGAAGGTGGTAGGGAGCTGCCCATGTTCCCACAGTGCAGTGGTACAGCTGATGAGTCCGTGTGTGGTGTGGGTTGTGAGGGAGAGGAGGTCAACTGCTCCACAGAGATGGAGAGGAAGAGCAGCCCCTGTTGGAAGCAATCAGAGATGGGAGAGCATGGAAGTTGTTGGCTGAAAACATACCTCTGTTACCTATCAATCAACCACGTTGGCTACTTCAGGCAAAAGTGTCATCCCAACAGGGTTCATAGTTACACAAAGTTACAGTGGCAGAAATGGCCTGTTGTGACCATAGGTGGTCACCCATATGTGACATGGCTTTTTGTGATACCAGTAGAAGCAGGGTTTCACCAGTACATTGGGTTTGTGTTCTAGTGGCCAAGCACTTAGAGTGCAGGTTTAATCTAACAGAGGAAAGCAGATCCTGTACTAGGACCGCATCAGCAGAAGACTGGACGACAGTCAATATATCTGAGAAGTGAAAAAAAAAATGCTGCCTGATCCTGTTGTTTGTTGCAAATAATAGATGCGATGAATTCGATATCCATATTCGTGAATTGCCTACCAAGAGTCRGCAGGGATTTTAAAAAAGTCTTTGTCCACAAACCAGTACAGACTTTCACACCCAGCGTGTATAAATGTCTGGAACTTGAGTAGATGTCCAATTCTAGCGCTGTTTTTCATCCTACAGCAGATTAATGTTCCCTTACAAAAGGTTGTGGTGATTGCAGATGTAGCCTTCTTTTTCTCGCTAACCATTCCTTTTTGCCTGCTGCAGCAGCTGGAATGGCATATAAGCTGGTGTCCTTCTCTGCCATTTCGGCACAAAGTCCAGTGGCTTCATGCCCACCCCTCGTGGAGCTGGGYTGAATTCACTTGCCTGGTTTAGCAGGGAAGCAGCTAAAGGAAACCCACGGGTTCTGCTCTGCTCTGCTGAATCCCTGCAAGGGGTAGCAGGGGTAGGTACAGACAGGAAGAGCAATCAGTTATGTTTCTATGGCTAGACTTTCTAGAGCCCATCTGTTAATACCCTAGGCTGTGAGATCTCGCAGTGACACAGCTGAGGTGCGTGCTGTCATTCTACTTGGATGACTCAAGTATGGGAAAGATAACAAACAATGTAGAGGAAAAAGGAGGGGAAGTGTTAAGTTATGCCATTGCTACCGCTGTTTGCTTGTGTCTTTAAATGTCCTGAGAAGTGCTTAAAGAAAGTCAGCATTGTACTTTGAAAGAAAAATAGTTTTATGTTTTAGTGCTTATGAGTTGTCCGTATGTTTTATGAATTCCCTTTCTGTTCATTTGTTTGCTCATCAACTCTCTTGTGTGAACAAAGGAAGACATATCAAAATGGCCAGGAGAGATCTTCATGGACATATTTGTCATTAGTTATTCATGCTCTTGCCTTCTTGCTCAGAGCCTGCCAATGGATGAAAACTCATCCTCCTGAATATTGGTGGTTAAGAAATGAGAAGTGAAGCAAATCCCTTTTAATCTTTGAAGTGCTTGCACTCTGATGAGTGGCTGCAGATGAATGGGATTAGAGACAGAGCTGTAGTCAATGTGACAGATATGGTTATTTAAGGAGATGATGAACAAGGGCAGTTTTTAGAGAAATTTATAGGGAAAATATCAGATGAAAAGAAACAAGCAATACATTGCTACAGTCAGGAAGGGTAGGGACAACAAAACCAATTATATCTCCATTCCAGGTGTCCACACATTGTTGAAAGAGCACGCAAATATTAATTTGCCCACTCAACAGAATTCCTTTCCACAGCTGCGATCTCTGGTGTCGTAATGCACAGAAGTAATTTTCTATTAATCTATCTACTACTATGGCTATGAGGCAAACCTTTTGAAATAAGTTCTTCCATACTTGAAATGCTAATTAACAGATTACTATTTTAAGTTCTATGCATCTGTGATTACTGTTCTCCATGCAAACCATACTTACTGTCTTGGGGCTGCTACAAAAAGTAGGGTATGCTTATGCTGGTACAAGAGCATATTTTCTAATGTGACAATCTTAATCTTTCTCTACAAGATATTGTAGAGAAATTAAATCAATTCATTGTTCCCTAAATAAATGTTTTGCTTGCTTAGGGAAGGCTTTTAAGTTTTACAGTGCTTGGATAGCTTAGTCACAGGAACATAGAAAGTAAACGTTCCTCTAAAAAATGGCTCACAACAGGTAAAGCCTGCGGATTCTCTGCAGGATAGGAAATACTCAAAAATTAATCTGCTTATTTCTTGTCTTATGTGTAGAGCCTTCTAAGAATAGGAGGTAAACAGATCACCTACATTTCAAGTTGCTCTCTGAATTTTTATACGTGGCCCTGAACTATGCTTAAAACTTGTGGCTAGGTGTGATGGTAAAAGTTTACTGGCAGAGCCCCTTAACTAAAGAGTCAGTTTGTGCCAGAGAAGTGTTCGTTGAATCTGTTCCTTAATTGAAGTAGGTAATGGAAGTTTGTTCATGGAATTGGGGCATTTATAGTAGGGCTATAGTAGTCGCTACAGGGAAAAATAAATGTGGAGTGCTGCAGGAATGGTACCCATCACTGGTGCTTCTAGGCCAAGAAGAATGCGTAAAGAACTTCATTGCTCATCTTACGCTCTTGAAGCAGTTTTCAAAGTGAATACATATCCCACATTACACTACCTATGCTAGATCTTTTTCACCAGTAAAGCAGTGAATTCAAAGTGATCTTTTTAACCCGGTTACAGTAGATGCTCTTGAGGTGTTTAGCCCTTGCTTAAAATACTTGGGCTTCATTCAGTACCGACTGGCACAGGCTAATTTTAAAGGAAATTTTGGCAATTCAACATCTAGTCACAATAGGAACTTCAAGTAGTTTAATTAGACAAAACAATTTAGGAACATTACTACAATRTTTGGGCACTTTTAAACAAGATTTAAAAATGAAGGTGATTTGTTAAACATGGAAACCATGTTAGAGAGAAACTCAATCTTCCAACTCCCATTCATGTATCTGGGAGGGAAAGTGTCCAGGTGCTGAGAATCATAAGATTATTTTCTCTAGGTGCTGTGCTAACCTTACCTAATTAATGGAACCTAATGAAGCAAATAAGGAGGGCAACCTTGAAAAGGTTTTGCTGGCAATGCAATCTCAAGAAAAAATGAAAGGGAAACCTGTGTAGGAACTGGGAAAAGAAGATGGATCTACTAACTAGTAAATTGGTATCAATTGATCAAAATATCAGAGAAGTAATGCTAACACTTATAAATGAGGATGAAAAAATTTCGGTCATGGCTTCTCAGCTTAGCGCTTAGAAGTGTGCTTCATGCAGTGGCTGGTATAAAATTGTTTTCTATTAATTGTGAATATTGTATAAGAAATCTCAAGAAGATTGTATAAGAAGTCTTAAGAAATCAGAGGTTTGAGAATTGTTGCTGAAGCTGGAAAGGTCAGGTTCAATTGTGTGCACAGGTAATGAATTAGGATGAGGTTTTGGAATTTCCTCCAAAGAGATTCTCTTGCGATATCATCAGCTCAGGCACACCATTGAACAAACGCATCCCTTTCCTCCTTGGCATCAAGTGACCTGCTAGGAAATGGAGACAGTCTGCATCCAACGGTGTTGAAGGGAAATGCACTCTGGATCCAAGGATCCAGGAAGAGTTCCCAAGTTTTGCTGATGCACACGTCACATCAGCCAAGGACTGATGTTTCAGGTACAAATCTGGGTTTTCTTCTATTTGTTTTGGACGCAGCTGATCCTTTCTGCCTTGTTGGGTTTGGGGACTTTATTATCTTACTAAATCTCTCCAAGAGTTCTTAACTGGTTTTTTAGACGTACTGAAAGATTTCCATGTGATAGAAAGCATGTCTCAGTGTCAAGAAAAGAATGTGTTTACATACAATGGCAGTACCATAGTTAYGACTTAAAAACTACTTTTAATCAGTAAGCTCAAAGAATAAACCTAATACAAGCCTTTTGGAAGACTATGTTATTTTTGCCAAATAAAAACACATTAATCAGGATCCTCCAAGGGTGCAGGCATAGGTAACTGTGCAGCCTAACAGTCAACTGCACGTTGTGAGGTGGTTCTTACTCCTTCTGAACTTGGGGCTTAGCATCTGCATCTCAGGCTATTTAGCTGCTCCACCTTGTGGACAGAGATCGTACAGTTCTGCAGAAACGTGTCTTCAGACAAAACGAAACAAACCAGACCCAAGACCTGGCCCAAGGGCACCTTCTGTAGTTATTAACAGAATATGAGATGCTTCCTGCTCCCTTGTAAAATCMTAAACTGGCTTGGTTGTCATTTCAGTGGGGTGGATTGTATCTGCCTTGGATGTCCTCATAAATGATGGCAGAAAATTAAAAACCCTCTAGATTTTGCTTTTTTGAGTCTGTCTTGAAACAAGCAAAAGTGTCATTTAAAGTCACTGAAATATTTGGTCTTCTAAAGCAGTTAACAATGCAGCTAGGACTTTGTAATTGCATGGCATCTGGGCCTCAAGCACCCTCGCTGGCCAGGCACAAGAAGATGCTGGGAAGAGTTCCTGCAGTTCTCCACGCTGTTCCCAAGGGTTTAGCTGTATGGTGGAGTGGTGGGTCAATGTCCTGGTTCTAGTCAGGGGGAGGAGGGTTGATCACACCCAGCTGGGAAGCCAGGAGTATTCGCTGTGTCTGCAACAGTCTGTGTGAATGTGAAAGAGCCGACTGACATCTGATATTTCCAGCACTCAAAATATTTGTTCATCCTCTGTCTGAATGAAAAAGGTGACATTTCTGAAGTGATTTCATAGTTACTGGAAAATGTGCTCATAAAATCCTATTTATTCCTGTGGGAGTCTGATTTCCATGATATATTTTGATACATTCGTCCCCAAATTTACTTTTGAGAGACTGTCAGGGCTGGTTAGCTTTTGGTTAAAATTTTGTTTAATGCTGATAGGATGTGATAATGCGGTCTGGTTTTTCACATGACCAAATCTTAGTCCCCTGGGAGAACACATTAGGAAAACTGCATCTTCTGGTTGTGGACCACTGTCAAAGTTGCAAGCTAGACCTTGCTGCTCACAGTGAGCAGGTAACTGTACTTTTGGTCTTGGTCATCTCTGTGAGGAAGCCCACTGTCACATCCATCTTTGGTACAGGTGGCAGGATATGGCTCTGTTGAATACATCACGTGGTTGGGGATGGATGTTCCTGGTGCTGATGGGAGGTGGTGGTTCCCTCTCCGCTGCACTCCTGCTCCCCGTCTCCTTCCCGCTTCCTTTGTTGCAAGAGCAGCTGCTTATAGGTAGCCTTGCCATTTAAGAAGCTGAAATAAAAACATAGTTTCTGACCTTGATCGGAAACTGGATGTCCTGGGGCAGCTTGCTTGTGGGAAATTCCTACTCCAAGAGTAAAGGTAAAACACTGTTTCCTAAATACTGGAATTGTTTTGTTGCCCACTGCATGTGGTGTGCTACAGTGGCCAGCAGAGCCACAGCTGCAACCATTTAAATTATATAGCAAGTATAATAGAGCATCATGTAGCAAGTCTTTGAGTACTGCTGCAGCAATGGAGAAGGAGGGATGGAATTATTTCTCGTGCAGAGTAAATGGGGGACTGTGAAAAATGGAGTAATAGCACAGCTCTGAAAAACAAACCCAGCGCTTTAGTGCAGTACCTAACTGTTCCTTTCTCTCGCATTGGCAGGGTACAAGTCAGTCTCCTCAATGCTGAATTAATATCTTGATACGTATACAATCCAGAACAGACTATAAAAGTTGCTGATAATTATTTGTTAGGGCCAGTCTTCCATACTTTTTCATCTGCACTTTATGGTTTCCGTATGAATCTGGACACAATGCTTCAGTGCAATCTTGGATCATTTTTCATTTAAAAAAAAAAAAAAAACAACAAAACAAAACACAACACACAGCCCACAAAAACACCCCCAAACAGGATGTAGCTGTTCTTCACCTCTGCCTTACTGGCTGAACATGCACACATGGGTATATCCTTCCAATAAAAGAAGCATGATTTTGACACAGCAACTAATTTTACTTATTTCCTTTTCAGGTTTTTCAAAGAGTATATTTATAAATGGGACTTGAAAGTCTTGAAAAAGTCTTCACTGGTTTAACAGAAGTAGAGAAGTATTTCAAAATAAAATAGTGATTCTTCTTCCTGGTGAGAAAACATTCAGAAACTTTGTGTTGCGTATTATTTCAATGCCAAAATTTACATGGTAAAGGAATTACCTCAGGTACTTTTTTTATTGAGAAATAACATTTGTAGTATAACAAGGTAAATATTTGCAAGTATGTAAAGGAAAATTACCAACCCCAAAAAACAAGAGAAGGAGAGGAAACTTATCACAGCGTTTCCAGTGGTGAGCTCATGTGCGTATAGCTGTGCTGTTGCTTTATTGTGGTTCTCGGGGAGCTCCTGGCTGCACTGTGTATCTGCCTCCTTCCATGTGGTGTCAAAGCAAGCTATGGTCACCGCCCCCTCCCAGCACCCTTGCCTGCCCCTCCTCGGTGGCAGAGCAGCAAGCTCGTCAGTAACTCGGTGGAGCATCTCTTATTCCTTAGGTTTTATTGAAACTGTGCTGTATAAGAAGATAGCTTCCACCCTGATCCACCTCCGACTGCATCAGAGCAAACCAAGATGATTGTTTTGTCCTAACTTGCTCTTCTGCACATTCAGAATTTGCAGGAGGTGAAATGTAGCCCTGGTGTCACTGCCACCCCGAAGCATGGCAAGCCCTGGGGCAGGACAGAGTATGCTGCACTCCTGGGATGGTAACTCAGGGGGATGCCTCCAAGCAACCTCTGAGATGAGGGAGTTGCAGACTGCTCTGTCTGAGGGAGAGCTCACGCTGGCTAACTCAGCTGCTAAGCTTGTTGGCATTTTTTTCCACTTAGTAGAAAGGTCTGCGAGAAGCAGGAAGAGATTTTTTCTGCTTCTTAAATACTTTGTTGATGGGGTAGCCCTGCTGTTAGTCATGACTCTTAATTGTAAAAACTCTGCCTTTTTTGGAAGGCATCTTCCTTCTCCCATTGCTGTGCAAGAGCAGCTGTGGAAGACACAGGCAGGGCTTGCTGGGTCTCAGAGCTGTATTAGCATCTGCCCTTTTTTCTGTACAGAAATCCTTTGTATCACAATCTCTGACAATTGCTTGCAGCATTCTGCCTCCCAGCAGTTCCCATCTAGCCACGTAGGTAGGCCAGGACCATTTTTAAACTATAAACTGGATTTTTGATCTGTCACATCCTGTAGCTCTCCGTGTGTCTGTCTGTAYGAGTTTTCTTGTGCTGCCAATTGCCACGGTAGGGTTCTTTTTATAAAGTCAAAGTGGAGCTAAAGACACCAAAAGAGCTGTTACCCAGAGAAGCAATGCTAGCTGGGGGTTTATTGGGTTGGCAAGACTTGGGAATAGAGATACTGATCTTTGATCTGGAGGATGATCTCATCTACATGGGCCTCTGCTTCTCTCACCAGCAACTGTCCCTATTTTCTGTTTAGACGTCTCGTTCTGTAGGACGAAGTCTGCTTTTCACTTGTGGATACCCTGTGGGATAACATTCCTTACAGTTCCAGTAAGGATGCATCAATATCCCAGAAATACAGCTAATAATTGTTGAAAACCTCCTGTTTAACACAGTGCCATGATAAAGTGAGAGGTAATAAACCCAAGTTTCCATTATTTGTGGACCAATTTGTCTTTCTTCTAATTAGTGGAAAAAAGGAGAAAGAACTTCAGAACAGAGACAAGAAAACCATCTGAATTAATTTCCTGGAGGGGGAAAATAAACATATGGAGTTACCCAGAAAAGGACTTGGAGGTTATCTCTGAGCATTGATCATATCGAGCTTTCCGGCCAGCTCTCCTGTTCCCGCTGGGCGGTGACAAACCTTTGTGTTCAGCTCTCCTTCCAGCAGCCTGTTTCCAGCTCCCCTGCTCTGCTTTCATCCTCCCAAACACAGAGGGAACTGAGGACAAATGGGGGGCCCATGCAGAAAACCTCTCAGTGCTTGCAGAGCTGCTAAAGCACCTTCAAGATGATCGTTTGGCTGTTGCTCCAGCCCCGCAACACACTGGGTGGTGCAGCAGTGGACCCGGAGCGCAGCTTCTCCACGGACTGGACCTCACACCTGCTCTCTCCTTTCTCTGGTTCCTGCCTAGTGCAGCAGATGAACCTGCCGAGGAGGAAGAGAGTCATGAAAAAGACGGATTTAATGCTATAAACAGGGAGAGGCTGGTGGGTAATATCTTTTGGTGTAGTTCTTTGACTACAGTTATAATAGTGAGGCATGGAATTGCCAAAAAGGAATGTGAAGTTTTCAGCTTTTCTGCCTGGAGCATCCTACTTTGTGCCATTGGAGGCCTCTTGGACGTTTTATATGAGAACAGGAAGAGGTCAGGAATGACACTTGCAGCTTTCAGATTGGGGAAAGGCTCACAGCAACTGGAGAAGGACTTTTGGAGTAAAAACTTAATTCCAATTCAAGAAAAGGCATCCCACCACATTGTGTCCATTTCCCTTTCTCTGACCCTGCCAATAATGTTTTTTAGGAGTTTCCTTCATGACACTATAAAAAACAGTCATGGTTCCAGGCAAGGGTACTTTACTTGGTAGTCTGTCCTCCTCCTTCCAACCATGAGTGTTGATGTATTGCATCTGTTCTGGAAATAAGGACGTAAATACAAGCCATATTTTTGCATGAGCAATGGCCTGTGTTATTGATGACTGTTTTAGAAAATGAAAAATCTGTTTGTAATAAGAATTGTAATAGGTTTGTTATAACTCTGATGGTTTAAGAATTTAAATGGGTCAAGTTTGGGGAAGGAGAGGCAACAGCATCTATTAGACCATCTGACACAGTTAAAGAGAGAGACGTGCTTTGGAACACATGAGTCCATCTTGAGGCCAGTTACAACAGCAGTCAGAAATTGGATCTGCTCTTAATTTTCTCCGGGTGACTCTGATTTTTGCCTGGGCTGCTAATGGGTGGTTTTGTTTTGTTTTGTTTTCCCCCCAGGAGGCTAATGAATGCACAGCAGCTATCTTGGTCTAAAATGCAAGGGAGGACAAGTTCTCAGCAGATTTTTACCAATGGATAGGGAGGCAGGGTCAGTATTGTGCTCTTTTGTTGTGGTTCAGCTTTTGGTAGAACCACAACGCTCTATTTAAAAGTGGATTTTAGAGCAGGAAAGTGAATGTATGTTCATTATCTCAGTGCTGTGTGTGGGAAAAAAAATTCAAAGCAACCAAGCGAACGGTGATAAAACATGCCTCCCCATTCAGCAAATTAGGGCATTATGCAATGGATGGAGGGGTTGTATTTCAAAAGTGCCTGAAAGCTCGTCCTTTATTTAGGGTCTCTTCTGCTCAACCTTGACCAGACAGACTTCTTATTGAGGGGAGGGGATTAATTTACAGCTAGAAGACACTTTTATACCATATCATATTGTTCTTTTTCATTATTAGGGTGACTGCTCAGAATATTTGTGTAATCAAGCTCCGATCAATATTCCCTGTTGGATATGTTAGAGAAATCAAGACAAAAACATATTTTTGTGAATGCCTTGAGGCTGTGGCTATAACAGTTGTCACTGGCTTGAAGTCACAGTAAAACTGATGGGCGCTTGTTGGTATTATTAATGTTTGGAAGAAGTAAAACAAGTGATGGGAAATGAGGTCGGACTCTGTGCAGGCAGACTTTTAAAATAGGAGACAAAGAAGGATTTGTGGAAACAAAAAATAGGAAAGGAAATGTCAAAGGGTAAATGTTTTGTCCTACATTATCCCTTGCCATGGTTGGAATGAGAGTAGTGTAAGAGTAATAGCCTTGACAGGTATTTCTCCTGGCTTCCAAGAAAACTTCACTGACCGTGATCAAAACAGTGTCTCCAAGGAAAACCAGTCTGGATTTAAACCGGGGAAGTTTGATGACAGTGTTCAAGCTTGTGTTACCTGATGTTACTCTGAATTGCTCCAAGACTTTACTGTACTGGTATAGAAGATACTTGGACAAATTATCTGTCAAATCTAAAAGATGGGATTCATCCAATAAAGGCATATTTCTGTCAATTCTGAACTTGCAAAATTAGTTTGCAAAAGACCTTTCAAATAACCCTTAGGGAGGATGGGAAACTGCTAAACGCATTGATCCAGCACTTCGGGGCTGCAGCCAGCCACAGTTATTTTGCCACAATGAGTTTAAAAAAAAAAAAAAAAAATTACAGGCTGTTTTTCTTTGAAATAAATAAATTAAAGAGGCATATTTGATTTTGACAACATTTTCAGTTGGAAGTTATTTGCTGTGTAAACCAGACATTTCAGGATACCTATGAGTCTGTAGAGCTATCATAACTCCTATAGCGAGATACTAGAGGGTTATAGACAGCTGGCGGCCTGACTCTGTTGTTGTACCTACAGCTAACCCACAGAGCCGTGTCAGGTAGCGGTTCCCATCGTGTCTGTCTTTTCTTGGGAAGTGAAGATGGTGTTCCCAGAAAGGCTGAAAATTGGCTGCAGCCTGTTGTCTGGAGGCTGAGATACCCYGCTGGAAACGGAAAGCGACATTAAATTCTGTCTTTGTTAAATGCCCACAAGGTGGCACTTGTCATCTTTTTACCTCTCTCAGGTCTAAATTTTTATACTTGCAGCAACACTAAGAAATAATTTTAGAGGTTTTGAAACTTTTCTTAAACAGCAAGCTAACTGTGCTTTCATGGGAGGGGTATTTCCCACCCCTCCATTAAACTACAGTGAAAAGAAAGAGGGCAGCAGCTGTGTTTTGCTTGTTATCATTGCACATATGAAAATTCCAGCTTAAAATTAAAAATTCATTTTAATTTTTTTTGTTATAAAGGATTTTTAAAATTTTTATTTGTCATCATTCATGTAGTCAGATGCCACTATTTTTCTGGCAAAGAGGAGGAAAAATGAGTACTTGCTTCCCTTGCTTTGGTTAAATGAAAATCTAGAAACAGATCATTTGCAACCTGGTCTGATCACTTAGAAGATGAGTTCATTTAACAGCGGCAGTGCCTGTGATAGGCAAAACATTACTCATTAGAATTTTCCCATCATTCATGAAGAGGCAGTAATGGTAGACCTGCTAATAAAAGGCATTGAACTCCAGCTGTTTTCGGTGGGTCTCTCATTCAACCCCTTAGAAGCATTCCCACAGAATTTATTGTTGCCAGATCAGATGTTTGTAGAAACCAGGATGGTAGTGTGATATTGTTTCTCTCTCCCCCTCAAGACAATTATTCAGACGATGCCCTTCTTTAAGCCCCTTCACTTTTACTGAGAGTGCTTTCTTGCCTCCCACTTGGTCACATCAGAGAAATGGCAGTAGCCCTTGCAGCTTTCTGGGGCATCATTCACACTAGCTTTCTCTTAATCATTTTTACTCCAGTAATAATTAGAAACCTAATTGTACTTGTTTGGAGTGGTATAAACAAAACCATGTGAGGACAAAAGAGCAGAGAAAAATAAGTTTTGTCCCATTAAAAAATTCCTGGGGCACAGTGTGTGATGTAGTGCCATCCTGCAGCCAAAGGGATGCTTTTGTTATTGGTACCTGTTTTCACTGGTTTGTATCYTTCCCTTAGATTGCATTGTACTCTTGTTCTCCTCCCAGATGGAAATGCCTTTGGAAAATGTGAAGAAAATACATTCAGCTGTTTTCATTTTCCTGCTTAAATAACTCAAATGCAGTTTAATTTTAAAAGTCCAAAGCTGCCTAGGTGCATGGGTTTTTATGGGCGTTAAGGAGTGTTGCAACCTGCGCCAAAGGTCAAGGCAGCGGAGTAAAACTTGGCGTAAGGAGAGTTGTCACTGGTGACCGTGCCTTCTGCCCACAGGCTTGGCCATGTCCCTGTAGAGGGATGGTTTTAGTGGCAGAGTGACTTAACTTGCGTGCCAGCTTCTCCAGGGCTGGCCTGGAAACAGTCGGGTGCGGTTGAGCTGGCTACCTGTAACCTCTGCCTGCCAGTTGCTGTCCCCTGGCAGGAGGGGAACCGCGTAGGCTGGCGATAGCTCCTCTTTCGACCTAGAGGCCATTTGTCTCTGTGATCAGACTGGGCTTTAGTTTAACGCTTAACAGCTGCCCCACTCCGGCTCCCCACCGGCGTGGGTTGTGTCGGCAGCACAGCGGGCTTGGAGCAGGGGATCCTCCGCTGGGAGGGTTAGCTGTCCGCACGCAGCCGGGACGTGTGCCAAGCTGACGCATCTGCCTGCATGTTAAAGTGGACGCCTGTCTGGCATCTTTTCTCCACCTGGAGAAGGTGGAGAAAATAGATGGTGGTTTATTTGGAAGCTTTTGCACTGAAGCTCCTTACAGTAATGGTGTCTGCCTGCCTGAGGAAGAGCCTTGACATGTCTAAAAGTTTTCAAAGCTTTTTTTTTTTTTTTTTTTTTTCCTTAATTCAAAGGAAATCTTGTGCCAAGGATAACATTAAAGTAGCATCAAAGACTCAGTAACAGTCTAGAAGTATCAGTCATTGTTGCTGAGTTCATACAGTATATTGTATATTCGGGAATCGGGAGAAAGTGTGGTGCTCACTGCCTGGGGTGTTCTCAGCCCTGCGGGGATCTTCCCATAAACAAAGGAAATTCTGTGACACCYTGGTTGTGAAACCCCGTGTGTTTTCCACATGTGCCCAGGCCATGTGTGCCATCAGGTTCTTGTCATTAATGTCTTTGTTTTTAGGGACTAATAGAGCAACATTACTTTTGGATTAACATTATTTATTCAGTCACTTTTAAACCCCAACATTTTTTGTAAAATAACAATGTAATAGTTTTTATTTACGAGAAAGGGAATATACAAAAAAGTTGCCTGAGATCTCTTAAAAAGCGTGGTGTAAGCCCGTGTGAGGTATTTTGGTCAGAAATAATCTGTTACCCCTGTGCTATGGAAAGGCGAAGACAGGACAAGACTGAGCCAGAGGATCATTCCCCTTTTTATATTCATGTGGAGGAACCAAATGCTGAAGAAGTGTTTGTTCCTAAGAAAACATTTCATGCAAGGCAAGAAAGGCTGACCACGGTTTTCTCTCTTGTTTCCCGAGCACCGGCTGAAATGAACTTCTCTGCAGCCTTTGGTAGCAGTGTGCATGGTACCCTGCTTGCCAGGGCAGGGATGGGTTGGTTTCTGCAGGAACTTGTGCGACAGGCAGGTAGCCACCCACGGTGCTTCTAGCTCTTTGCATCAAGACTCTGCCACCCCATTACAGACCATCGTTTAACTTAGCGGCTGCTGATAGCAGAGGCATAGCGGAGGGGTGGAGAGAGGCTTTCTGGGAAAAAAATGTGGATCCCAAGGTCTTGTCTAGGAGTGACAAAGGACCTTTGGTGTGTGCCCTTCCTTCTTCAGTACACACGCGATAGACAGGAAAATTTTGGCCGTTCTCTGCACCCTCCGCCCTGCTGCCCCCTCTCTGGGAGCCGCCTGCCATCGCCTTCCCCTCCTCCTGCTGCCGGGAGTGCGCGGGCTTCTGCAAAATGCTTCCAGCGCTGCTGGGTGCTGCCACAGCCAGCAATCAGCTTCTCCTATTTACCCTGAAACCATAGTATTGTAGCCCATCTGTTTTACTACCGCTGCCTAGGGCGGTGGCTGTATTCATCCTTTAATTACCTTAATGCTGTTTGAGTTTTGTTTTGGTTGGAGTGCGTAAAAGCCCTAACTGCTAGGGCCTGCTTGGCTGCTGCTTAAAATGTTTTGTGATGGCTTGAGCTTAGTTTCTGAAATGCTGTTGGCACTTGTACTCTGAAAAACAGAGATGAAATAACATTTTCTGTTCAACTGCGCTGGTTTTGTGGCTTGAGAATCTCACCAGCAAATAAATTATGGCTTTATTTCTGTAAGTCAAGTGATTTTATGTGCATCCTTTGGGCATAGAGAAGGTGCTAACAAGCAAGATTTTGAGGCTGAGGAGGAATTTTCTAGAAGTTGTTTTTTGGGCACAAAAAGGAGTCTGTTGTATGGGTCAGCAATTGGCCACGTCTGCTGGTCATGCATCTCTTCAGGAGTTAAATTTTGACACATGCTGCTGCCAAACAAAGCAAGATTAGCATCTTAAAACACATGTTAATGCTTACTGGTTAGTGCCTAGGCCGTAGCTTACAGAAGAATGTTTTATACTTTCTTGCATCTTTTCATATTTATGACTTACACCATTCCTTGGTCGTAGATTGGTTCAGAAAACATGAAATTGAATTTTCTTCTCCTCATCGTGTTGGTGTTTGGTCCACATGGCTAAGAACTGGCCTCTTCCACAAAGTTCATCACCTGAGGCCTCACCTGTGTTCAGTAGGGATATTGCCAAATAAAATCAAAGTTTGGGGCAGGAGCTGCTGTGTCAGCAGATAGCTGATTATTTCCTCCCAGAAACTAATCTCCAGCATGACGTTAAAGATCACCATGCTGCAGGGAATGACAGTAAAAGAAAAATAAAACTGAATTCTCTACAGGAAACCTCACAGTAAGTCCTAAATTGCTTTATGGGGTTACCATGTGTAGTTAAGCTGCTGTTGCTCTACCCTAGAGCTGGCTGATCTTCAGTGGGGAGAGAAAAGGAACCATTTCAAGCGGAGGTAAACATTTTTATTCTTTCTATAAAAGGAATACACAGAGACAAGCAGTCTAAACAGTTTGAGGGAATAGTAACAGTTTTCCTATCTGCAGTTAAAATGTACGCTCTGAAAGTACTACAGTTGTCCAGATTTATATAAGGGTTAAAATGGAAATGRGTAAGAAAGAAGGAAAATAATGAAGGGAAATACTACATTGTAGTGTCACAATTAGTCACATTTGTGTTCATGGAAAAATCTGAGAGGCTCTCCTAGCGTTTTTGTCTGTATATGAACTTCTCCTAAATGGCTGTATGATTTTCTATTGGCAGAAGCCCTTTTCTGTGCAACTGTGTATTTCTGACAATCACTCTGTGCTTTTCACTTCTTAATTACAGATGGTTCATGCCCAAGATGCATCGTTTCCTTTTTCTTTCATTAATTTGTGTGCTTAAAGGAGGGCACGCTGGGCCCAGAACGCAACGCTCCTGCCCCACTGTGACATTTCTGCCTGCAAAGGGGCTGTTGCCAGAACCTGCCTGTTGTGCTGTTCCGGGCTTTTCTGCCTCTGTTTTCTCTGCATTTAGGCAAAATTTCAAGGAAGCCTTGAATAGAGATGAGATGGCTTGAGAATGAGATGCTGAGCAGATAGAGTGGGCTGGGTAGGCAAGTCCTAGCAGGACAGCAGTGGGGAGCAAACCAAAGCGTTGCTCAAGGATGAGGGGAGAGGTCTTGTGTGCAGATGAAGATTGCTAAGGCTGGGGGAAGGCACAGTCCTGGAAAAGAGAGGAAGAGAGTGTGTTTGGGAGGAAAGAAGATGATGGCAAGAAAGTGCTGAGAATTGTTTAAGAAATAGTTAGGGATCACTCCTGTCCTTGTCCATTGGAGAGAGAGAGATGGGCTGGCAAACCCTTGCCCTTGGAGCAGCAGAAAGACACGTAACCTGTCACATAGGGTACGTAAGAAATGTAGGTCCATGCCTGAATTAGAGGCGCCAGCTGTTACGGGTCTGTGATAAGATGCTTGCTTCAAAGACGAGTTTGATTTTGCTATGGGTTCAAGAGCAAAAACTGATTCTACAGGGTAAAGGACTGTAAATGTATTTTCATGTGTCCTGTTTTCCCCCCACCCCTGAACCTTGCGTTTCGCTTTGGGTCTCAGTGGGATTTCAAGTGATGCATCAATTTAAGATATTCTTACTCTTTTCTTTCTACACATACATATATATTTATACTATGACTATAAGTCATACTAAGACTAGGTCTATTTAGAAGCTTGAAAGTACAGATTTTGGGCAGACAGCTGTTTCTTTTCTGATCTGTTCCAGGCTGGAAAATTATTAGATACCAGTATGGATTCAGGGTAGAGAATTTGAAGAAGTCCCATCATATTATGTAAAAATAAAATCTTATACCCTTCTAATCAGAGCAAAATTCTGAAGAATTAAAAAAACTCATTGCTTGGGATAATGGGAAATGATCAAACGTTTTCACTTTTAAAGGTTAGGAAGACTATTCAGCACCAGCGTCTGTCAGCTTGAARCTGGTCTCAGTTTGAAATTGCAATTTATGTACATGGACAGTGTGCCTGATCTAAAATGTCCTTGCTGATGAGAGTGCCCTCATGCTGGCAAAAGTCTCACCAATGCTGGTAGGATCACATCTGGACAGAGCTGGTAGCATCAGTTTATGCATTTATGTTTTCTGTAGTGCTGTAGGCCTTTGGAGAAGAGCAGCTTTAAGCTGAATTGCATCTCACTTAAGGCAGAAAATACAGTTAAGATAAAACATGATGCACAGCTTGTAGAAAACGATTTTGTTTTATCATGGAAACATCTAGCAGAGCTGAGATACTGTGCTGATGGGAGATGTAGAAAAATCTGAGAACTGACAGCATAGAGTTTATTGTGTTAATTAGAAAGTGGTGCAGCGTTAGTGAGAAAATGTATTTTGGGTTCAGCATTTTCTGTGGGTTTTTTATCATGCCTTAAAGTGCTTTTTGGGTACTTTGAATGCCGAATTGGAGATGCCGTACGTGGAAGCCTGTGCTCTCTGAAAATCAAGCCCTTTTCCTAATAATGCATTTCAAAATACTGATGATGTGTTAAATGGGACTACATTGATTAATCTTTAAAAATGGGTAACTAACAGATGGGTCTGATGTTTATGCTTATTCTATTTTATCTTTGTGTAGTGGGGTGGTTTTAGTAATAGAAACATTCTTGCACAGAAACAAACACTACAGACCTTCTGCTTCAGCATTGTTACTGCGCTGTACTTGCTGCTACAGTGTTTTATATCAGATAACTTTTTTTTTTTTTTTTTAAATCACAATAGAAATGACCTTTTGTTTTTTCATTACCTCATGTGGGATGGCCGGAGGGTATTCTCGCACTGTAAAGGCAGTAAAGCTCACCGACAGATTTTCTAACAAAATCCTTGTGCACAGCTGCATAACATAAATCATTCCTTCCCATTTCTGAATGTTAAATGTTTGTTGTATGAAAGTTACTGCTGTTCTTGCCTGACTTTAACAAGGTTTGGGGTTTTTGTTTGGCACAAATATTGTTGCTTTTCAGTTTTATAATCATGCTGCCCTTAGTTGTAACAATTATACGGCTTGAGTGCGAGCAAGTATAGGTTAGGCTGCCAAGATATTTGTATTTTCATAACAGTCAGCTCATATTTTACAAATACAGTGTGTGTTTTCCTTTACTTAAATTATTTATTTGTAAGTCCAACTGGTGCATATATAGCCAAAAAAAGATTATAGCAAAAGAAAATTCAGCTAGTGGGATAAGAATCATCTTCTGGGACGAAACCCATTCTTTTTACTTACAAGTTTTGCCCTTTTTCCATGTGACGTTGCAGTGCTAAGGGATCACATTACAATGCTTCTGGAATGAATCGACTTGCACTGCCTTAATTAAAGGTATCAAAGTAGGAATGAATAACCATGGCTGCATCTGTTGCTGCTGGTTTTCTTTCACTGCCGTAGTATAGCGCCGGCCGCTGAAGGGCTCTGTGCAGTTGCGAGGTGCTCTGGCCGATCCCCAGGACGTGGTAGCGCATCTGCAGTACCATCCAAAGATCAAAAGCCATCAAATTCTGGGGGATGGCAGTTTGACTAAGTGCTGCCTTAATAATAAAGTCATAATGAATTGTATTTATAAAACCCACTACCACCGAGGTAGTCCGTAAGGACTGCACCCTCTTCATGTGTAGCACTAAAATACAGGGTAAAAAATTGAGTGAAATGGTAGCTCAGGCAGGGCAGAGAGCGTGCTGGGTGGGTCTGGGGAGGGTCTGGGCAAGTCTGTGCCAACTAAACTGGAAAATATCTCATTCCACTAAGCTCTAATTTAGAGATATTTTGACATGGCTGTAGGTGGGAGAGATGGACTAAAGCAAGTATCTGAAGAAGGCAGATTGCTTATCCTAAGGGGGGGCAAAACAAAATCCTTTCCCAGCTTCAGGCTCAGTTTTGGAAGCCTTAAGAACTCTCAAGCTGAGATGCCACTAAGGCCAAAATTCAAGCAACAGATTCCCAGATTGCTTGATCTTTACGTAACCTTATAATAAAAACTAGAAATTAGGGTTTTGTTGGATGCAGCAGGTAGTTCCAGTGAGCAGACAATTGCAAACAGTGCTCAGAAATTAATGCTGCAGTGATAAGAGGCTTCAAACAGCAAGGCTGGCTGCGTGGTTGTCTCAGCTTGTGACCCTGTGGTGTATTGAGTACCGAGTAACTCCCACCAGCTCCAAGGCAGATAAGCACAGCATCTTGCAGAAAGCCTYGGTACCTTGTAGCATCAGAACTGAAGCTGGTCAGAGTGGTAAAACAGTGGATCAGAGATGCAGTTTGCAACAGAGCCCTGAGCTCAAAATGTGAGATCAGTTGTCAGCAAGACATAAGGGAGACGGAACTTAGAATACACTGGGTTTGGGGTTTTTTTTAAATTTTATTTGAGAATTAAAATTCGGGATTAGAAATATGCTGGTACTTTTAATACATACTGACCGCTTCCAAGTAGAGCTTGTACTCGGTATGAAAAAAACCTCCTTTTTTGCAAAATATTTCATAGTACTTACATAATCTGATTTTATTTTAGTTGTTGTTAATTGCTATCCAGAAGAGGAAAAAGCTAATGGCAGGAATAATTTGGATGAACACTGATTTATTGGAGTATAAATTGAGATTAAAAAATCTTTCTGGTGTAATTTAAAAGGGAACTTACGGATGTATATATAGTAAAATAATACGCATTCCCCTTCCCCCCCAGTATTTTGGCTTCTGATCTGCACATTTGCCATTTTGCAAATGTATTTCTATAGTTTTTATTCTAGCTGGCTAAAGAAAATACCTTTTCATATTTTCAGTTTAAGTAAAGAGGAGGAACTTTTAACAGGTTGTTCTATACTCTGATAGTAAAAAAATTTAGAACCTAGGTGCAATATTTATCTTAATAAATCTGCAGGTGCTTCTGCAGGGTTATTTCTGTGTTAAAATGTTTCTAACACAACATTAAGATTTGTTGTTTTTCTTTCAGATACTGATGAATACAGACCACCTGTTTGGAAATCTTACTGTAAGTATCTCAACAGATTTTTTTTTTCTTTTTCTCCAAGTCAGAGCTGAAAAAGTTTCAGTTGGGTGCTTTAAAAGACTCATTTTTCTTTTCATCTGAATGTGAGTTTAAGAAGCATCAAGGGGTTCATTACTATTTAGAGATAGGTGCAGTTGTTTATCCTCAAGGACAAGTGAATGCAGATTATTTGGAGGAGTAGATTCTCTGCACCTTACTAACATAAGTGGTCCCACTCCTGTGTGGGTTTGGCTGCCGAGACTGGGGCTTCTGTAAACTCCATTCATGCCTTAAAGTTGGTATCACTTGCAAACTTTTAGGGCTCCTGTGCTCTAGTACCTTGCATCACTAGAGTTGAGACTTGAGCTGGTTAGAAAAACTCAAAATAAATGGTTTTCCCCCAGAATTTGCTGATGTAGTAAAACGAGAGCATTTGTTTGGCCTGGCGTGACAAATCACAAGCAGGTTTTCTGAAGCCCTGACTAGAAGGGCCTGGTTTCCTACCAGTCTGCCTGCCTGGGCTCTGCAGCTCTTCGATGTGCGTGCCCTAGCTCAGAGGAAGCTGGCCTTGCAGGCTGCCTTAGTCAGGTGTGCAGGGCAGTAGTCCGGGCGTGTTGCCCTGAGATCAGAGTCCCACTCCCTTGGGAATGTCACAACTTGCTGGTTTTCATTCCTAATCAAAAACAAAAACAAAAACAAAAAAACCCAACCAACCAACCAAAAAAAAAAACCCCAAACCCAAAAAACCAAAACCACCACAAACAAACAACAAAAACCCTTCAATTTTTAAATACAAAAAAATTCCATGTAAAGGAAAAACCTGTTTGGTTTTGGAAGCGCTGATGGAGGTTCAGGGAGACTGAAGAGAACACATGAGACAAATGGCACCATAGCAAAGCATCATAGCTTCCCACAGTGTCTCACCTCTAAATTCTAGTTCTTTATAGATAGAAAAGCTAAGGTGCGAGACATTTTTGAGACTTGAGGAACCACAGCAAGAAAGAAGAGTATTCTGTTAAAAGCAGATTTTGAAAGCAGAATGTTTGTGTGTTTAACACACTTAACAGTTTAGGGTTGTCAAACCTACATTTGCATTTTCTTTTTTATATATTCCCAAGGCTTGGTGTCTTCAGGCTGGCTAAAGGGATTTGCTCAAGCAACATTTCACATGATGGAAAAGTTGCTCTCTAAAGGTTGGGCAGATTTAGCACCTGAGAAAATGTAGTTATTTCAAAAAGGTTTCCATCCTGCAGTGGGAGATTCTTTACAACCAGAGATTTGGGGTTGGTCTTAAAGGCTTGGTGAAAACCAGGATTAGAAAGAGAGTAAGTGTAAGAGAGCAGATTAAAGTCTTTTTGTCAGCTAGAGTATATCTAGTAGAATTAAATGAGCACTAGAAAAACAGCTTTTCTGTCACCTAGACCAGTATTCTGTTAATGGCTACAGAGGTCAGTTGTTTCTGTTCTGTCCCTGCCATTGCCAACCTGACGCATTCAAAAATCACAGTTAGGCCTTAAAACTCATAAATCAGCTTTATTGTTTGGCTTTGGTTTCCAATTTTTGAGTTGTTAAAGTGATCATGAGTTACATAGTCAAGATCTTCTATGCAATATGAGCATTAGATTACTTCTATAAATGAGAACGTCTCATAAGAAATCTCGAAGAGCTTAGGCTCTAAGTAAATAGTCAGATACTGTGACATTTGTAGTAAAAATTATGGCAAAACTGCATATGCCTTAACAGTCTAGGAATGTCAGGGTCTCTTAAAATACAGTTATGTTAACTGAAGAAAATAGAAAGGCAACAAGTCTGAAAAAAGGCTGAAGACTTTTAATTTGTCCACCTTCGGTCTTTTCTTAGATGAATGACTTTGAATGGTTTTTAAAAATTGCCAACATATGCAATTGCTGTCATGTAATTGAGACGGCTGGGACCTTGGTCTGTTTGTGAATCTGGTGGCAAAGCCCGTCTGTGCCTTTTGAATCATCATTTATTATGCCAGTAGCTTGTCATATGCCAAGTCAGCCACTTAATATTAAAGAATTTGCACACAGAATGATTTGAACAAGCTTTTTTCTTGCAGCAGAGGGCTAAAAGATAGAACTGAGACATTTCACTCCTTGGTATTAAACATCGTTAGTCATGATTGCAATACTTGTTACCGAGATCTGTGTATTTTGCTCCCAGTTGTAAGCAATAATAGTGAATCACAAGCTCTGTACCTTCTGTGAACTCAGGGAACACTGCCTCTTTGTTCGGTTTATTCCATGCCATAATCTATAACAGGGGGGTCCAACCTCTCTAATACCAAATCTTTGTTGGCAGCTTGCCAGGAGCTGAAGACTTGGGTGCGTGCAAATGTATGTGCACCCACTACACCATCATGCTTCGCTGTGGTGAACCCTTCCCGTGGTTCAGAATTAAGCGCAGAGTCATGGGGTTTGATTATATTTCTGTCTCATGACGGATGAAGAGGAATGTCTTGTCTGACTTCCTCGGCAATAATTACAGCAAGGAAACTGGTGTTGAACTGCATACATCAATTAGAGGAGGAGGAATAGGCATCCTGTTTTGTAACTTAACTAGTCTACCTGCTGTGCTTCTGACTAGAAGAGGAGAAAGGTACTGCCTTTGGAGAAGAGGAATTTCCTTCCAGAAAATCTTTTCAGCCTGACTTGAAGTAAGGTGGGAAACAGTTCTCAGTTTTTAGCTAATTTCTGTGGAGCATGCTGATTGTGAGTCTCCACTGCTCTTCTGTGAAATTCAGAGAAATCCATATTTGATCTGTGATTTTTTTTTTTTTTCCTTTGAACTTGACTCTACAGTTCTCAGACTTAGATACGGACAAGGCCCAGTGCCATCAAATATGACTCTTGCAATAGAAGCTAGGGAATCTGCATGCTGGCAAAATAAATGGTCATGCTATTCTTGAAATGAAAATTACTGTTTCGTATACTAGTGTGCTGTTCTTCATCACTTGCAAAAATCATTTTTGTAATACCAACACAGAATGGTAAGGATTGATTTTAGTAATGTCAGGAAAAACCATTAGGTTTTTTGTTTGGAACAAAGGGAGTGAACTTTTCCAGTTTATCTTATGATTGCCATATCATTGGGCATCTTGCCATTTTCTCCATTCCCATGTAACTTCGTACATAAATACAGCATTTGTCAGTGGAAAAGACTCGTGATCAAATAAGAAGTGTAATGAAGTAAAATCTTATTGGTTAAATCAATGTATGGACTTATTACCTGAAGAAGGTGACAGCACATGTTATTAGACCTTGGTGTTAGTACTAACAATTGAAACATAATTTAATTTTAAAAGATTACAATTCCAAATGTCCATTCTATCAGTTCTAGAGTACTATTCAAATACTAACTTAGCTTTGATAGCCTCATTTTGAAGGTGACTTGCCAAACCAAACTCTTTTTGGGATAGGAGTTGAAAGTCACTCCTTTGGTATTATATTAGAAAGTCTGCACATTAGTAGCATTAAATTTACAACTGGCTCCTAAGATTTATTCTGGCTTGATGCGGCTTCTTTAAAAAAAAGAAAAAAAGAAAAAAAGGGGAAGGGAAGATACTAGTAAGCGTATGTCATAATTTGGGCCTTAACTGTTTTACTCTGCTACCCAACTCCTGATGTCTTTAGATCTGCAAATGCAAAGGCCTTTTTTCTCTTTGTTCAGAAAGGTCATCACTGAGCAGTGGCACAAGCAGAGGGTTTGATTCTGCAAAGTTCTGAATGATTCTTCTAAAGTCTTGGCGTATTTCAGGTGACTGAGGGTGTGCCCAGCATAGTAGCATGGGACTCCATCTGCTTACTGAAGAAAGTCTGACAGCAGCCTGATTTGGCATATAATAAAATTTAATTTGCGTTTATCATGATTCCTTTTCTGATCTGCTTGATGGAAACTTGACTGGTCTCACCTAGTTACTCCCTAGTACTTGATCAATTAGTTGTAAAGATAATCAATAATCCCATTTTGGCTAGCAACATTCTTTTCTCTGACCACTTTTAAGTAATTTTTGAGACCTTGATATATGTATCTGTGCATTAAATCTTGCAGAAAGTCTTCTTTATTTAAACAGCAATATTTAATGTTAAAATGCCTAATTTATACAATGATTCTGTATTAATCAGAATTTAACTTCTGCCTTCTCCCAGTGTATCAGTTGCAACAGGAAGCTCCCCATCCTAGAAGGATAACCTGCACTTGTGAGGTGGGTATTATAAAGGTTCAATTTTATAAAGTCCAGTAATTCTGAGTCTATACTTAATGGTGTCCAACCCAAACAGCGGTTCCTTGGGACACTTGGTGCTGTGATTAGAGTAAGTAGCCTTGGGGCCACTGGTACCTGGAAATCCATTTGATCTAAAAATCAAATTTAAAAGCATTTTGAGTATGATGTGTATACCTGAGAATCATTTACTGGTTTTTGATTCTTAGATACATGGAAACATGCCTTTTCTCCTCCTTTTTGGGTCAGAAATTCACAGAAGCAAGAGCAGAGCTGTACAGGGGAACTATGCACCTGTTTGTACACACATCGCTGCTAGATGCGTGCAATAAATCAACAGAGGGAAGACTGAAACCTCCCCTGGTGCTGTTGTTTGAGTCGTAGTACTTAAGACTCATTAATACTAGTAGCTAAGCTATGCAGAGCCACAGATTTTAAGGATCCAAACAGCAACAATGGGATCCTGTTAATATACAGTGATACAGAAGCACCTGCTCATGGGGTCAGTTGTTGAGGCAGACCCCAGACTTCTAGTGTGCCCTGAGCTGCCATCCAGCAGAACAGCACCTCTCCAGAGCTGTGGTGCTGGAGGGTTTAACTGATACCAAACATCCGTGCCAGCGAGATTTTACTCATAACTGCATCTCTCTTGCAGCTTCAGTTAGGAACCTGGGAAACATTAATTTCAATTTCAAAAATGCTGAAATGTTAGGCTTGACTTGTTAAGCAGTATTGCAAAACACAGCTTTTACTGAATAACCGCTGAAAGTTATTACATTGCTGCAATAAAACTTAAGCGTTTTTATCATGTGCCAAGAGAAAGGAAATTAATCTTTGAAATATGTTAGTCACTTTGACGTAGTATTAAATACAGAGGGACATAGCACTGTCAGGAACATTAATAGCTTACAGTCTAGATCACAAGGAGGATTGCTTTACAGAATTAAGCAGGTGTTTCTCTGTTGTCTTTTCAAATGCCCAATTGTGATTCTATGAAGTAGTCTGTCAATTTTTAAGATAAAAAGTAGAGATTTATCAGAAGTGAAATATTGCATTCAGTGGAAGCACTCTTGTTTTCCTTTGATAATTTGGTAGATTTGTATTTTTATAAAAGGTATAGCTATAGCTGATCACACTTAAGCAAGACATAGCTATAGGAAAGAACAATACATGAATTTTACAAGAAGCATTGTAGCAAAAAGTTTTGTTTTAACCAGTGTTTCTACTGTTAATGAGGGTCCAAGCAGGGGTATTCTTGTTAAGGTTGTTGTGCAGATGCTTTATGTACATCAAATAAGGTGGGAGGGAGATTTGAAGGAGAGATCTATAGAAGGTAAGATCTGAGCTGTGAAAAAATGGGAGGTTTTCCAGTTTTTTATTCCCATTGCAACATTATTAGGAAGGTTCTCTTCTATTTTGTGTGTTCTCTATGATAGGGTTTTTCATTACATTAATATACAAAATATCTGAAGTCTTGTAGGAGCTTGGTCTTATAATACAGGTTTGTGATTGTACAGAGATTGTACAGAGTGCTCACCTGGATAGGATGAAGTATTTAACTCCCTGCCTCTAATGGATTGTGTTTATTGTTGTTACGTGCTGTTGAATAGTTGCTTTTTCCTTCCTCTCCTCAAAAGTATTTCACTGGTGGAAGAAGTGCTAGTATGTGTGTAGGTATATGTATATATGCATATTGTAAAACGTATGAGGGATTTTTGATAGCCTTCTAACACTGTTCATTGAGGTGCTCACACTATGCCTGTACAATGACTGTAGTCTTTTATTTGCTGAGTCTTATCTCAGAGCCCTGCTATGGTTTACTCATGTAATGACAGACTTTCTTACAGTGTATGCTTACAAAGTTGCCTGGCTCTTGTGGTGATAAGCGACAATTCTTCAGTTTCTTCAGTTAGATGCTTTGAGAGCCTCAGTTGTGAATGTTTTAATTCTTACAGAATTAGAACCTTCATTTTTCTATATACCTTTCGGTTTCTTAAAAAAAAAAAAAAAAAAAAAAACAAAAAAAACAAACAACAAACAAACACCCCCCACCCCCACCCCCAATAGAAATGTAAGGAGTGGGAAAGTACCAGCACAGTTAAGGAAATCTTACAGCACATAACGTAACGACTGTAATTGTTTTGCATGTCGACTGCACAATGCATATGTACCCTGTAGTCAGGGAGAAACTGTAAACTGATAAAGGGGTCCAGCATATTCAATAAGATCTGTTGGCATTATATCCCATGCTAGTTTGACTGCAGAGAAGTGCTTTGGGGTCTTTTTGCCCTAGGTGATAAGAAGTCACAAGCAAATTTTATACTAAGTTCTCCTTCATGGTATTTCTTAGAATACTATTAGCCTAACCAGTCAAATAAGCAGAGATATAAATGTGTATACAGTATCTGAAAATTAAAAATGTCTCCTCCCTCTGGAGTGCTGGAAAGTGGAGAGCAAGTCTTACGAGGAGGAGCTGAGGGAACTGGGACTGTTTAGCCTGGAGAAGAGGAGGCTGAGGGGAGACCTTATCGCGCTCTACAACTACCTGAAAGGAGGTTGCAGCGAGGTGGGTGTTGGTCTCTTCTGCCAAGCAACTAGCGATAGGACGAGAGGAAATGGCCTCAAGTTGCGCCAGGGGAGGTTTAGATTGGACAYTAGGAAAAATTTCTTTACTGAAAGAGTGGTTAAGCATTGGAACAGGCTGCCCAGGGAAGTGGTGGAGTCACCATCCCTGGAAGTATTTAAAAGATGYGTAGATGAGGCGCTTAGGGACATGGTTTAGTGGGGCATGGTGGTGTTGGGTTGATGGTTGGACTTGATGATCTTAGAGGTCTTTTCCAACCTTAATGATTCTATGATTCTATGAAATCCTTCAGCTATTGATCAGATCTAGATTGCTGCCTTTTTAGAATCAAACAAGAGACCTACTCTTGCCAGCCAAATATAAAAGCATCTGTGTAAAGCTTCTTCAAATACGAATCATGCTGACCACTATAATTTTCTCATCCTCGTTATCACTGAGTTTTAATACTGTTAATTATAAAATTTTATTAGCTATTATACAGGTGGCAAATTGGACTGTTTTAGGGAGGAAAATTTGCTGCGGGTGAGTGGTGTCCTGCATGAACTAATCATCCGAGCAGTTTGGAGGTATCTGAGCGTACTGTATCCCTACATAGAGAGGTCCTCCTGGTCTAATTCTATGAACAGGTAGTCTGTTGGAGTCAATGGGGGATTGGCAAAAGTACCACAAGCAATCAAAACACTCTGCTAAGTCCTGTCATCACTGAAGAAAGAAATGCAACACATTAGTGTCTATAATATCATATTTCTATCAATTCATTCCAAAACAAGATTATAACATATGACAAACTTTAAGTTTAAAACTTTCCCTGTGCCAGAGGGAACAAAAAAAGGAGAGAGAGATTCTGTGTTTTAAAATAGCTTCATCCCAGCCCCTGAACTGCAGAGTAAACCTGTGTCTGCACCATGAACATTGTTGTAGAAACTGAGAAATAAAATCTGCAGTTTTTAGAAACTAGTGAGAATTGAACTAAGTAAAATAGAGCTATGAAAGAATCAGTCAGTTGCAAGTATTTAGCTGCAGAACAGAACATACTAAATACACATTTTCTCAWTAAAGAATCCATTTACCAAAAAAAAGCTCTTTGAAGCTTATTTTTACCTAATAAAGGTAAAATTGAAAGAATACATTATCAGTGTGCACTTTCCTACTTCTGCATTAATTCATTATAATGCAGATAAGTGTTTTTCATTATAAGTATGAACAATTTATGCAGCTGAGCCAGATTTGAAGTGAAAATATATTCAGCGAGCAGTAACGTGTTTAACCTTTCTCTCTGGTCTCAGCCTCTCCTGCTAGTGTTGAGCTTTGTGATCTGCTCTTTCTCAGCTGGGTTTCTATTAGCCATGCGTGAGTCAGTGGGGAGCAGAATCTTTTCCTAAGTGGCTGAATTACTCAGCTGTATAAACAAATTCATAAATATTAGGAAGAGGATTTTGGTCCAGAGAACATCAGAGAGGTCAGTGGGAGGGAACAACATGTAGTTTGGTAAGGTATTAGCACGTAAATTGCTCCTCTTGCCGTATTGTATTCCACTTGTTGACATAACCAAGAGTGATGATTAGGGGAAAAAGCACTTGTTAAAGTGTAATTGGAAATCACACCGTAAAAACCTCACCCTTTGATTTAAGGTGCAAAGGCAGGTGTTGTACAAGTGCTGATACTGAGAGATGTATTCATCAGAATGACCTACTTAACATGAAATGCTTCTCAAATACAGAGAATTTGAGTTTCTGCTCTGTTACACCAGTTTCATATCAGAGCAACACACAGTGGAGTTACACTGAGGTAAAAAGAGCACTGCATTCATTTGGGATTTTTTATTGTGAAGTTGCAGGAGAGCCAAGGCTTTTAACACTGTATGATGTTCACTTGTGAAGTTGATGATTCCATAACATTCTAAGGATAAGCATGAGGCTTACCTCCAAATTGTAATGTTGTTTGTCCAATTAGTATTGTATTACGTCCCTGGAATTTGTATTTGTTGTGCATATCATCTTTTACATACACACGTGCGCATGTGCATGCAGGCATATTTAGGGCATCCTTGACCGCTATATGAAGGCACTCCACGATAAATTTTAAATAACTATGTATGAAAAAATATCAAACAGACAAATGATGGAGATAATTAAAATCACTGGCCTTTTCCATCCTGTTACGAGGCTTCATCCTAATTCAGTGCTAGTAGTTAACAAGCCTGTTAAACAGCATCTCTATGTAGTCTTGTGAAAATGGCCTCTGTGAGTAGTCAAGAAACATAGCATAGACTGGGCATATATAATGCACATCCTTGTTAGAGCTGTTCTCAAAGATGGCTTTAGCTGTATGATATTCACCCAGAATGACTTCCCAACTTTCATGGTATCTAAGCTCTTTTCCAAAGGAATGGCTACTGTAAGGCACTTGCCAAGTCTGCCCCATTTATCTGTTCGTAAACTTGGTTTCATTGGCTTCACACATCAGTTTGAAAAAACCAGAAACAAAGCAATCGTGGATATCTCACTGACCTTTGTGTTTCTTGCAGATAGCATAGTGACACCTGAATCTTTCCTGTGGCCTCTGCATCAGTGCTATACAAATAAGCACATTGAAAACAAATATCTCACAATTATTTTTTTTCTTTTTTTTTCTAAGTTAGAAGCAATTTTTAAAAGTGTGCCAAACATAGGCTAAACAAACAGCAATAGGAAATTTTTCCCATAAATCAAAAGTCCTGGGAAGTCAAAAGACTTAGCATTCAGCTGATCTTTGCTGGATACAGAGAAAATGAAGTAGCTAAGGCTACCTTTACTCATGCTCAGTGATACTTTGGTCCAAAAATACTGCCAAATCAGAAAGAAACTCTGCAAAGGATAATTACACTGTATTTTCAGCTAACAGCTTTAGTTAAAATGACCATTTTCTTGCTGCTGCTTTGATTTTATTTTAAAATGTATTTCCTTTCTTAGGTGGGTTTTAGTTCCAGTCCAGACAGATGTTTTGGTTTTGTCTCCTTAACTTAAGGCTGACTGAGTGTGAAAGTTAGGCTAATGAAGCTTCTGAACTGAACTGTTTTGGCTTTCAAAAGTGCTCACATGCAACGGGAGGATAYGTGGGTGCCTGCAACTGTAATTTGTAGAAATACAGTCTGGCAGGAGCTTTGTGAGGTCTAGACAGACACAAAAGACCAAGAAAGCATGTCGCTTCTAGTGCTGGTGCAGCTAAGGATACCTAAAGCAAGAACAAATGCTACACCACCTTTTATGCCTAAGTTGCTATGAGTAAAGTTGGTGTCATGATACTTGTAGGAAGCATTATAGAAAGCTGGAGAACAGTGTTTACTGTCTTACATGGTAAATTTGGCTTACGGGTAATCTGTGTGTTTTACTAAGTTCACATGGACTGCACTAAGTGTGTATGTAGCCCAGCTAATTCTGAGTGAATTAGAAGACCCCTGCTGAGTTCTGATGGAGTTGCCTTAGGGTCTAAATGTATGCATTCAATCTACATGTCAAAACACCTAATATTATCACAAATCTAAAATGTTATGAAAAAAAACAAAACACCAAAAACCAGGCAATAAAACTTGGTGAATTGGGGTTCCAGTTGCACTGAGTCTTGTACAAGCCAACAGTGTTACACATCAACATTTATACTGAAGTTTTTGTGAGTTGGCAAAACTGATCAGTAGACACTCAATGTTAACAGAAGTGGTTGTTTTCCTCTTTAACTCATCATCCACCAAGATGAACGGCAAACCCAGCTACAATTGCCTGGAAGTCCAGCGGAGCTTTTCTCTGATGCTTTGCTCCAGTCATCTGCCAGATCACATTTTCAAATGTTTGCACACAGAGTATAATACTGTAATTTGTTTTAGGGTTTGCAAGTACTCTGAAGATGCCCAGTCACATTACTAATCAATTTCTGAAATTGAATGCTTTTGCCTATATAAATTTTCCAATTCTGTCATAAATTCACTGCATTCACCGAGATAAATATAAAATCTCAACAGATAGACAACAAAATCTTATTCACGACAGGATTCTTTTTTTAACAACTGCCTGAGACTAGCATCTTGTCTTGAGGGTTTTAATTAGGAATTGTTGCAAGTTTCTAGAATAACAGCAATAAAATGTTTTCACTTTTTCTCCATTCATGTTGTTATCTTCCTATTGAAGAAATAGCCTACATTTAACAAAAAATATGTAAGACTTTTTTTCTTTTTTGAAATGATCCAGTCTCTTCAGGCCCTTTGAAAACAGTTACCACACTGGTCAACTCTTGTTTGCTGTTATGTGGGAAAAGGAAATATTTTAGAACATTATAAATCTTTCCAGTGATGGAATGATTTTTCAAAGGTGATGAACCATCACAATAGCTTTTTATTTGCTGGGAATGTGGAAGAGTTGTTATTAGATTGTATACCTGGAMGTAGTTTTTGTTGTTTTGGACATCTGAAATCTTTATTTATATTCCACTGAGATAACTGGAGAGAAGTGCTAATTTTAATAGGTTTTTTTTCTGAAAAGATGGAAAAAAGAAACTGAAGTGGCAGTTTACTGTGAGTATTTTGTGTTTTATTATAGCTGGATTGTTTTATACTCCTGTAGTTCACGTTGTATAATTGTTGAATGTTACTCCCCAAAGAGTTTCCTCCTTTAAATTTAGCAAGGAGGGATAATCTGGTGGTTTAGATTATTGAGCTGATTTCAGGGAGGTCTGCAGTTCCTCACTTGTCTATAAACTTCCTGGACAATTGCAGATGAGTTACTTCATCTGAAATACTTAGCAGGCAAATTGTGTTCTGACACCCTTGCATGTTGTGTGCATTTACACTGTATGGTCTCCAGAGCACGGGTGGGCTTGTGTTACACAGCATAACACATGCATACCTGTTGTTGAGGTCTTTTAGGTGATACTACAGATCACACGGTTTAAGTCAAGGAGTGCAGGACTTAGGCACTTGCTAATGATCATTTAATCTACCGCTTGCCCTCACTCTGAGGGGATATGGTAGTGGCTTAATTTCTCGCAGCAGTGGCACCGATGGCTTTATGATGGAAGGTAACTTGTAAATTTAGGAGTTTTATAGATGTTCCACTGTATTAGTGCACCTAACAATATAGTACACTTACACCCATGAAATGAATCGTTTGTTTCCCCTTTTTGGCAGTTTGTACAAGCAATACTTAATGCCATCAGTTTGTATTAGCAGAGCCCTGAGGATGACGTGATCCAAGCGGCTCATTCTTTCTCATTCCGTTTTAAGCCATTCACAAGTGCAGTGTTTCCCAAAGGTCTGTCTTTGGATTCCCTATATTCCACCCACAGGGAAAATCCTGGGATGGTAGATGATTTTTGTCTGTACTATTGCATTTTATCCCCTTCTATTTTTAATACTATATTATGGACAGTATGCTTACTGTATGGGTTCACTTGTTAGGAAACATTACAGTTTCTGTTGTTTCTTCTAGGTGGAGAACAGACCCAAATATTATGGAAGAGAGTAAGTAACATACATCTCTGAAAGTGGTTTATCCCAACATGTTGGTTGGTAATTGTTACAGAAAAGGTTGCAAGCATTTGCTCTGGGCCCTTCGTTTCTTCTGTGTGTTTTACAGCAGTGTGTCTTGCTCACCATCAGATTATTATTGCAGTACCATCACTTTTGTCTGCCTAAAATTACAGCTGCATTTTCTGATGGATATGGATATCATTGAGTGCTACCTTGAGTGAGAAAAACATATGTTTCTGTACTTTCAAAGGGTTGTCTCTGTCTACCTCCCCCTCCAGTTGGCTTCTGCAAAAGGTGTGCAGGAAAAAAAAGATTTGGATCACAAATGCAATATAAGTGTACAGTATATATATATAAGTATACAGTATAAGTCTTCTGTTTCAGACTGCTAAGGCAAAGATGGTTAGATTTAGTGTGGGGAAACAAAGCAGATCTTATTTGTGTTTATTTTGGTAAAAGATGTTTAGTGTTGCTAGGTTATTACACCAGTGATTACTGAGATTATGTGCAATCCCCAAGATTTTAGCAAGTTGCCATAATATCCCTGAATGCTGCAAAATGTTGGATTGCATGACACTGGCACAAAACATGTGAAGCCAGCAGGAGAAAATGGATTTATTTCTACATATTAAATTGATAGATTCAGATTTAAAAAGCAATATAGTTGTTTCATAGATATTGTTTCATAGAAGCTTTTTTAAACCATTTAAAGTGACTTCAAATGCAGGCAGAAAGGGAGATTAATTTAAGCTGTAGATTTCTGCAAATCAGTCATTTTTATATTTGTTTCTTTTTCAATTACTGTGGTTGGTGGTTTTTAAAAAAGGAGGAAAAGGTGATTTAAAAGTGCAAAGGCATGTGTTTCAAAAATTCTTTGTTCCTTAGATTCCATGGGATGATCTCAAGAGAGGAAGCTGACCAATTATTAAGTGTTGCAGAGGGAAGCTATCTCATTCGTGAAAGCCAACGGCAACCTGGAACCTACACTTTGGCATTAAGGTTGGTAATTAATATTTCATTTTTAAATTTATAAAATATTCAAAAGATTGTACTGTGTTGTTGACCTTAGTGCTTAAACTTCCTTGTGATTTTTTAAATTTTTTTTTTTTTAAATCATGGTCAGCATTTAATGAACTGGTGCTTTTTTACCCTAGTTACAGATTTGGTATCTTTAACCTTCCCTAACCCTTTCTGAAGTGCTAACATTCCTTATTATCTGCACCATCAGGATAATAGCAATTGTGTTTTTACTGGTGGTGCTTCATTTTGCCCTTCTCCCACTATCTTGCAGATGTGACCCCATGTAGACGTTGGGAGAGCAGGCGGTCAAGAAATAAAAGGCATCTTATGAGTTCACCTGACTAGTCTACGGTGTGGGTTACTTGCTAGCTAGCTAGCTGTTGCTGAAGAGCAATTAGTTCTCTCTAGTCCCTCTGTGGTATGGCCAATAAAGCAGGAGGTTTTTTCATCTGAACACCTGTTAGCTAACAATGTTTGCAGATCTGTTTCCTCACTCTCCAAAATTCTGGCAAATGGATGAGATATAAATAAAAAACTGAAATAAAAAATAAATAGTTGTAAGTTTTAAATAGTTTAATTACTTTAAGGTAATGGAGGTTATTTTGGCCTGGGCTGTACACGTAAGTACTCAGATGGGAGATGGTGATTATTAGCAATGTTTTAAGTCTAAGTGAGACAGAAAAGCATTGAAGGAGAAGATGCAGTTACTGGAAGTTTTATATGGGTAARGTAAGATTACGATTACAATAAGAATATCTTGAAATAATAGGTTGTGATGAATTAGTTTTCTTTCTCAGGAAAAAAAAAGGTATATTTTACTGAGATATTTGTTTCTGTAGTAGTAAGTTTCCAAATAGAAACATTATTGACATTTACAGTGGTTTGCATTAACAGTGTAAATAAATTGGTGTTGCTTATTAGAGTCTAATACTCCATTTCATCTACTTCTGCTCTTGCAATATTCATTGAAAGCTAAAAAGAAAACGGTTGTCATAACACCTGGCTTGAAGACAAAGAACTCCTGCCCCTCGCTTCTGATGGTGCAGAAGGCACAGGGCCTACAGATTGTGAAAGATGAAGCTGCTCAGCATCTTGCAGGATGTATTGATATAGCTTGTTTTACAAATGCTCCTCCAGTCCAGCAAATCAAAAGATGGGTCTTTTCTAGGTTTGATGGTATCTCTTTCAAACTGGAAAACCTCTTTGAAAGCAATAAAAACTATTTTATACCCAGTAGAAAAGAGAATGGATAGCTGTTGGTGATCAATTTGGGAAACAGTTTCAAATGATAGCAAAGCTGTTTTCATTGACTTATTTTGAGGAAACTCGGCATTTGGCAAAACACCTCAGAATCTGAAACTGCAGCATGTTGCAGCCATTTCATTATGTTTAAGCACTAGCTGAATGACTTGTATATTAAGGGCGGTGGTCTAGATGGCTGCTTTCCATCCCACAGCAAGTAATGCTCTATTGTCTTGCTGTTGGCCTTTAAAGTATACGTCTTTGCTCTCATACCTTAGGTGAAAGTTCTCTGTGAACTGCAGTGCTGTGTCCTCCACATGTGGGAATTTTACCACTAGGATTTCTTTTCCTCTCTACTAGGAAGGGTAGCAGGAGTCCTCTCCCTGGAATTATATATGCACAATATACCCCTGAGCCAATATTCCCACTGAGTGTATTCCTGACATTGTAGCATCTCTTAAAGACTAGGTAATTTCTGCGGTCTGTCTGCTCATCCTGACTGTAAGAAGTTTGCTGTGATTGCCGTGATGAGTTTATGTCATTTTACCTGTAATTTATAGCATTTTTTGAGACCATCATTTGTGTTTGTGTCACTACACTGCCAGATGTCAAAGGTAGCTCTGTCTGCAGCTTAGATAATCCCAGTAGGAATTTCAGAATGTCATCTCCCTGGCCAGAAACGGAGCTTGTCAGTAGGGTAGTATGTATGGGCAAAAGCTTTCCAAGTTCGATGGAAGACTTCGATTGACTTCAGGGTCTCTGATTGCACCCTTTCTTTTCTAGCTGTGTGAATCAATCTGACCTTTTTGTACTAGGCTTAAATGCCACTCTGTCATTCAAGCAGTCGTGTTAATTTTAAGATCATTTCTGTATGATTTTTGCTTTTCCTTCTTTACCTTTGTTTTACCCTTTAGAAGGTGTGGGAGGAAAGAAAACTTGGTCAGCTGTTAGTTTTATATAAAGAAACAGACACAGAACAGGTTTCACAGCATTTTACAAAGTTAACCCAGCAATGCTGAAGAGGTCCTGCAATAAATAACGTAACGGCAAAACATAAAATGGAACATCCATGTTTCTGATTGTTTTTCAGACGTACTTTGGGAAACTAATGGAAAATGTTGAGTAAAATTTGGATGCTTGAAGGGTACCCATTGACTCTAGACATAAATACTTGGTTCCCTCTGTACTTCTGTGTATCTGCTCAATCTATCTCTCACTGTGTATGTTTGTTGCCTGACTTGTCTGTCTTTGACAGTCTGTCAACTGTGATTAGGACAAATTAGAAACTACCTATGAAGTGTGATTGCATCACAAAATCCCAGTTCATCGAGACCTAAATGTCTCAGTGAACATTGGGTAGGATCAGCTGCTGTTGAGACTGAGACAGGGTTGTTTCCTGGCTTGTAGTTGGTTCTTCTGCTGGGGGGCAGGCAATTCAGTAATACAGACGGCTCAGCACGCCCAGCTCTGGCGGATGTCTTCTTCCTGCATTTGTGTCAGTGTGCCTGGGAATCCTGAAAAACCCAGTGCATCCAGTCATGAAGAGCAGTTTAGTGAAACAGGATCATAACCCTTTCTGTGGCAAGGTATGATGTCTCTGTAATGAAATATTTCCAGGCTTCATACCTGCAGTGGAAAAAACAAGCTTTTCGTGTTTTGTCCTGAGGACCCAAACCAGCTAACTCCTCAAACCATCATGGAACAATTTGAATGCTACATTTGATTCCACCAGCTATTGTAGCTGATGTCTAAAATCTTGATGGTATGTTCATACCAGCCATTGGTGAAGTCGTTTTGAATTTGGTTCCAATTGTAGTTTTGCTTTGTCTAATATTTTGGTTTGGTGTTACTAAATTAAGTGAAGGTACTGTGTCCTCAGAATTCAAAATCCTGGTGTTTGTTGTTTGATTTATTTATTTTATATTACAGTTTATTTAATCAACTTCAACATCAGGTATCTGCTGTGTTGGTAAAGTTTCTAACATAGTTAAATTGGAAGTTGAAAAAATGCTAAAAACCCCTTGGCTACAAAGCAAGCTAGGTGAGAGATAAAGGTAGAACTCAGAATCCTTACTATGACTGCCCAAACATTGTATTTGTGAATACATCATCCTCTGTGCCGCAAATCTGATCGAGATTAATGAACCCTAGCTCAACTTTGTAAAGTGAGTATTTATCTTCTTCTGGAATTATTAAAGAAGATCACCTCACAGAAGGCTATATGACAGGGGAAAACCAACCACATTCTCTCTCGTTCTGTCTCTATCCTTATTGCTCATTCCCTTCTAGACTGTACTTACAGTGGGCACCTTCCAGAGATGCTCAGATTGTCTTTGCTCTGCACAGAAGATTTCCACTTGTTACACAACTTAATCCTTCTAGAAGATAAAGAATAAACCATTAACACCACAAAGCATAACTCCTTTGTAGGCAGTCAGAATTCACAGTTACAAAAACATGTTTTTGTGAAATCTGGAACAGATTGGACAATTGCACTAAGCCACAGCCTTCAGCTACAGACAAAATGCACAGAATGCAAATGCAGTTGGTGCATGAAGGTTCTTTTATGGACAGTTCTACTCCTAACGCAGCTCTTCTGCATCTCACTTCTTTTTAAGTTACTCTAAGGGATGCCTTAGTTATCATAAAATGGGCAGATCTGGGGAGAGATCTGGGTAATTGTTTGCAAAGAGTTTCTCCCCAGTTACATATCTCTGTATTGTATTAGCAAGTTCCCTGACTATGAACACACTGGGTCAGATCAAAGGACCAGTTCGTAGTCCAGTCCAGTATCCACTCTTCGGTAGCTATTAATAGCAGACATTGAAACAAAAGTATAAGAACAAGATGAACATGTAGTTCTCTGGTGTGCTCTCCCAGCCTCTGAAAATTTGCTGTTCAGGGACTTCTGAGCAGAATTGTTACCTTCACTATTTTTTCAGGCTTTTGATGGAGAGATTTTTGATTTTTGTCTAGTGGCTTTCTGAGCACATTTTTGAGCCCTCATAGACTTTGCTGTCTGCAACTGTAGCGTGAGTTCCATGCCTTAACTAGGTTTTATGGGAAGCAGCATCCCTTTTTTGAAGATTCCATCTCACAATTTTTATTTGATGCTCCCTAGTTTTTGTATTATGAGAAACAGTGAACAATTGATCTCCATTTAGCTTTTCCATGCCACTCACGTCCCCCTTATTGTTCTCTTTACAGGTCGATGAGTCCTAGGTTATGTATTCAGGTTTTGTAGTGAAGCTGTTCCATACCCCTCATCATCTCCGTCATCTTTCTCTCCGCCTTTCTCTTACTCTGTGATGATCTTTTGGAGATGAGGGGACCAGGACTGCACATCCTGTTCAGGGTGAAGTGGGCCATGGAGTTTTCTTTCTTTGTTCTCTAAACTTTTCTAAATGAATTTTTGACCACTGTGGAGCA
Source organism: Phoebastria nigripes (assembly GCA_035582835.1). Classification (NCBI taxonomy): domain Eukaryota; kingdom Metazoa; phylum Chordata; class Aves; order Procellariiformes; family Diomedeidae; genus Phoebastria; species Phoebastria nigripes. The sequence continues at coordinate 1,491,126 of JAYKAV010000078.1, read as the reverse complement.
TTAGGCTCTGAGGCTTTTATAGAACTAGCTTTAGTAAATCTAAAGATCTTGTTCCTGAGCTGCAATAGCTACAGACATAGCCTAGCACCGATTAAATGACCAAATATAGGACAGGACAAATAATAGCTTTTGCAGGCTTAACAGAGGCAGTCAAATATTCTTAGTGCAATGCTGTGGAATAGTTAACTGAGTTAAAAATGAAGATTTTTAATATTTCTTCTTCTTTAATAACGTAGAAAAAGTGATTCTTACCCAAAAAAACTTTTCCGTTATTAAGGTTGCTGGTCAGTTACTGTAAAATCTGCTTTCCACTTATATAATAAGCTGCACTTTGAACATCTTCTGATGAGCTATTTTTGTCTACTTTCATCCATTATTGTGCAATTAATTTGCATCTTGATTTTTTTTTAAGATAGACTACCTTTTAAATCTAAATTTTAAACAAAACAGGTTTTGTTTTCCGAAAACAAATTTCTCAGAATTTGTAACAGAGGTAGAAGTATGTTCTTAGGGAAAAAGAAAATGATAATTTAAATGTTGTTTTAAGTGTGTGAGTTTGGCTAAATATTCAGAGCTGTCCTTCAAATAAAATTGATGTCCAGAGCCTAAGAAGGCCTGTGAAATTGTATCAGTTCAGACACCGGATAAAGGAGAATGAAGCATAAACACAAATGAGAGCAGCAAATCAGCACCCTACTATATTTAATGCCTGTACTTAATCATGGATGTGGTTTCTCATAGCTTATTAAAAAAAAAAAAAAAAACCAGAAAGAGCACAGCAGAATTCGCCAATGTTTACTAATTAATTAATCAGAGAATGCCACTGAAAATTTTTTGCAACCCTGAGGTTTAAAAAAAATTACTAACAAGATTGTTAATTATTGTAGGTATATATGTGTGTCCATACGTATCAGCAAGTCTATGTGACAATAAAAATACATAAAATACATTGTAATGTTAATTAGATGTTCCAAACAGATGAAAAGAACTGAAAATTCCTAATTAACTCCTGGAGGTATTAGATCTGCTTTTAAATTTGGCAAAAGAGTAGTACAGTGCTTAATGCTAGGGCCTATAGCAAATGACAGTAACAATAAGACATGGTTCGCAATGTAGCCTTTTGTGGTTGAGAGCTTGTTTAATAATTAGGATGAAGATGAAGAGGAAATGGGTAGAGATTGTACTAGTGGTAGGCGTTGAAGTGTGATGGTACTGCATGTTCTTTTGAGCAGATATCTGCTGTAGCACGTTTAGTTGGTTACCATGGTTTCCCTTCCTGCAAATTCTATTGTTGTGATACTGAGAATGAATCGAAATAAGGTTCTGCAGCATGATTAAAAAAAAAAAGGTAATAACGTTAGCTGTGATTATGAGTCATGTTTTCTTTATGTTTGGGGGTTAGGGCACATTCAAGATTATGTGGCATCAGGAGAGAATTCTTGAGGCGAAATAAATGTCAAAAATTAGTAATCCTTAGTTTAGTCGACCAACTACATGGATTGTGCAAGAAATTCATACACATGTTCTCTCTCCCTAAATTATGAAATTGCATTAAGAAACTAGCCAGTGATACTTTAAAAGGAGGCATAATTGGTAGGCTGTTAGAGCATAACGCTGCACATGAACCTTTTTAATTTCAGAGGACAATTGCTTTGGTAGCCGAATGCTGTTCATTTTCAGTGGGCTCTTTTGGGACACACGTATAGTGCTCTTCCAGAACATGTGTTGATTGCCATGGGCTTACTTACGCATGTAAAATTCAACATCTGCAAAAGGCTTCTTGAATTCAGAGGTTAAAACTGTGCATCTGCATTCTGCTGGAAAGCCTCGTTGTACAGGCTGGAACATGGGAGAGGAATTGGGGAAAAGAAGAATTGTTTGAAACAACTTTTTATGTGATAATAGCTGAATTACTTTTTTTTAATTATGAATGTATCAAAATTTGGTCATAGTTTATCCTGAATCCAAAGCTGATCTATAAGTAGTCAGAAGGAGCCCAGCAAAACAGTAGCTGACTGCATCCCTTCACTTTACTGTGGTAACGGTATTCTGACATCACGCTAGTTGGTAGGAAAAAATTAAAAAGACCATTTTAAAGACTAAACTTTGCATATCTTTCTATCTGTGTATTTTTTTTACCTGATTTGCAAATGCAGTGATTGGCAGTAGCAAGGGCTGAATTCAGTTTCTAGAAACCTTTCTAAAATATTTACACAATATTCCTTGGTCGCTAGCTGAAAAACCTGGGAAACTATATATACATATGTATACCAACTTTAAAGCTTAGCTGGGTTAAATAGAATTGCTCCAAAATGTGATCAAACCTATCTGTGGGATAAATACGTTTCAGCCTGACCCACTTTGATCAGTTTTCTTTATTCTGCATGAGATGGCAAAAGAGTGCTTCTTCCTCTGTGGCCAGCTGAAGCTCTCAGGGAGGAACTCTTCCTTCTCCCCCAGGCTTAGCCCGTCACACTTCCACAGGCGCAGAATTCAGGTGAGTTTCAAAAATTGGCCACTCGGGTATCTGCGGCTTCTTTTAGATGAAGGAAACAGTTCATGCTTAAAGCTATTTTAATAGGCTAACACAACAGGTATGCCAGCTAATATGCTGGGCTTTTTTTTTTCTTGGGAAGAGCCAAATATTTCTTTTATGAAGGCTTAAATTCTGCTGAAACTAAAGCTGTCATTCTGTTGGCTGGGTACATCACATGAGCTAGTGCTGGCCCCAGGGGAAAAAAGTGTGCTGATAAATTTTGGAGCTTGCTTTTCTGCTCTGAAGTAAAACAATTGGACCTCTATTTAAATGATCTTCCATGTAAAAGAAATTTCTTTTCCTAGATAAAATTTCATACTAAATAATATACTCTGTTACTTTGTCAATAACGTGGAAGGTTCAGCTACCAGTAAACAACATAGCTGTCCTGCATGTCATCTGCCTTATGTAGGTGCACCTGGGCACTACTGAGGTTGCTTTGCTTAAGTATTTAGAATAATAATAAATAGCTACTAACCTTAATGAGTAATTAACTGGCTACCTAGGCCCTCCCACAGACTAGAATGCTTTTTTTCCTTATGGTTCACGTCTTCTTACTGTGTTCCTGTTCTCCATCCCTCCTCTTCCCATCTGTTGTTGTTGTCAGCTCTGTTTTCTTTTGGCTAGGGTGTCTAATTTATCTTTGGCAATTCAGTTTGCTGCAGTCTTTCTCCTGCTCATCTAAGTTCAGGACTTCTCAGAGAAATATTCTCTGCTTTGGTGGTGGTGTGAACTTTTTGTTAACTTGTCCAAGAGCTGTCTGTGCTCAGTGCATATAGCTCATGTTCATTTTATGCCATGTCCTTCACCTCTGACTATAGCTCCTGCAGCACCGCAAAGATCTACTGTAATCTGGTGCACAGTAGAGGCATTGGGCTTGTGGTGAGGCACTGTGGTGGCGCTCAGAAGATCTGGGCTCACTTCTTGGCTTCACATATGACTTGGCTCGAGGCTTTTAAGTTTTCCATGCCTCATTTCTCCATTAGAGAGGATATTTTCTTTCCCATATTGTCTCACATGCTTGTTCAGTACAGAAGTCTAAGATCTCTCAAAAATGGCCCAGACCAACTGAATTGTACCCCATCTTGCAGACTACCCCCAGTCACAGCTCCTGAGCAGGAATCTGTGTTGTACTGTGCTATTTTTATGGTGTATAATGTCTGCCTGATCTGAAGCTTCTAGGCACTGTTGGAGTTGAAGTAGTAAAAAGTCAAATTATAATGCAATCAGTTGATAATTAAATTGTGTATACATGTACATAGCATACATTATGCTCTTCTCCCCTGTTCTTTCCCCTGTCAAAAGGATACATATCTTTTCTGTCTTCTGCAGGCTCTACTGGAATGCCTTTTTGCTCTATTGCTTTTAGAAAATGCTAGTTAGAAATATATCTTCAAGTTAGTCCTTTTGGTTGGCCTCTTCTTTTGTATGCGTTTGAAATACGTATTTATAAATTTTTTGTGTTTGGAGAAACAACTTTTTTCCTGTGCTTCATCAATAAGCAAAGAAGTCCTTCAGCTGTAGATGCTATGGATGCTTTATAAATATGTTTTCAAAATAACACACAATAGCCTCATATTGTTGTTTAATCTCATAACTGTTTTCATCAAAATATTTATGAATTATTCAAACACTAAAACAACTGACAGCAATAAATGTTATCTGGCCCAGTTTTCCTCTTCCTTCTCCTTCCTTTATGCTTGATGTAGCTCAGTTGAGTTAAGTATAGTTCCTCCTGATTTGATAGGTGCTAGGAAGAGAACCAAGCTGATTTTTTTTTTTTCCTTTTATAACTTGAGATGAGTAAATGAACTCTAACAATTTCAGTAATAAATCAAGATCTGCCCCACCTACTGCTGCACTTGCACAAAGGAAGAAATTGTATTCTATAAAAACAGAATATAATAATAGAAAAGCTATCAATCTTTATTGATGAACTGTTAGTAGCCCCAAAAATTCTAACAGTGCATATTGCATATGCAGGAACCATTTCATTTTGCATTATTATGCTTGTTTATTGTTACGGAATGCAGCTTTGAGGAAAAATCATTTTAGAGAGCAGGATGAGTATATTGGTGAATCTCACTGTTCACGAAAAAGTGGTGAGTGATTACTAGAAGATCAGCGGTAGAATACATTCAGAAAACAACTTAAGTAAGTAGCAAATTGTGTAATAGCTTTAAGTTAAGTAAACCTGCATTGGAAGGTTGGGATTAACAGTGGTTTAAGGCAAATCAGATTTGACAGAATCTCTCTGGAACAGAAATCTTACTGTAGTTATTTTTAATCTAAGGGAAAATTTAAATTTTTTTTTTTTTTTAAATGTAAACTTTGAGATCTTGAACAACAAGAGCATAGATTAAAAAACAAAACCAAAACAGGAACAACAACAAAAACAATGTTTCTCCACTCTGCTCTCCAAAAACCCTTTTTGCACTTGTAAAGCTATTTTATGATAAGGTCATTTCTTTGGGTTTTCACTTGATGTCTTCCACTCAGGCTTCCTTGATATACTGAATTGAAATATGCATATTGTCTTAGTCAGATAAATTAAGAGCAAGTTGCTTTTAGTGTGAGAAAACCTGTAGAAGCAAAAAAGAAATGTGACAGTGATGAGTAACTTAAACCCTTGTAGGAAAAGCTGCTATAAGTGAAAAAAAAATGAACATGTTTGAGCATTATGCTATGGCGGTTCTCTCTCCATAGTACGCATGATTGCAGTGGAATTTCTATTACAGATCTGATGTTGTTCTACTTCTAAATTTACCAGAAAAACGATGTCATATATGACCTAAAATGAAAATGTTATACACAGGCAGAGTAAAATTTGCACGCACATTTTGAAGTTTGCTGAGCAGACACTGGTAAGGGTTGATACCTTAGCTTAGAAGAATTAACACACTTCTGCTTTAAAGTAATAGGAAAGCTCTCAGTAGCATGAAGTCGCACTGTAAAATTAACTCTTGGAGAACATTTCTTCAAAATTTTTGGTAAAGAAACATAACTATTTGCTCAATATGAAACTGTGAAAGTTACTAACATTCCTGCTAGTAACATTTCCAGAAGGTGTTTATTCCAGGCATGTTGACATAGGTTTCCAAATACTGCTTTCATTTAAAGAGAAGATACCAGGCTTTTACTACTTTCCCATGTGCATATAGACTTCAAATGTGTCTTAATCACTAACCACAGTGAGTCTTTTCCCAGGAAGCACAGAAGTTTCATCAGGTAGAAAAGGCCGTAAAACATTGCCCAAAACATTAGTATTGATTCTGATTCAATCATCAAATCAATTCCAGGGACTTAAATCAAGTTTAAATGGAATAGGGCATGCAAGCACAGTACTAAGAAGAGGTAATGCATTTGTACAAGAGCTTCTTTTTAGAAGCAAACAGATTATTTTCAAATGATCTATCACTGATCAAGAACAGTAAGAGTGATCTTAAGTGATCTTACTGCATATTAATAGCATACATGGTCCTTGATCAGCTGACATTTGTTCAGAGTTTGAGATGGTGAAAATCAGCTGTAAAAAGCTGTTAAAAGTAAAATAAGACATTAAGACAAAAGAAGACTTTTCATATTATTTTGTTAGATTTATTTGTGAAACACACCATTACAGGTACCAAGGGCTGATAACACTTTCAGTCTTCATTGTTTTCAGCAGCTGTTACCAACTGCCGATGCCCTAGAGCAGTTGTCTCTCTCTCACTTGTGTTGTCCCTGACAGTGCTCATGATCCACAGGAAAGTGCCATTGCTCTGGTCCTCACTGCCTGCCGTTTGCAGCATGCTATTTGCACAATATTGTTACCCTCTTGGACAAAGAAGTCTGGGCAGTGATGCAGGTAAAAAGTCTCCAGTCTCAATTGAGAGAGACTGCTGGGAGGCTGTTGTCAGTGATTCAGCACCAGCTCTGAATTTTTTCACTTGATCCCGATTAGACAGAGTGAGTTGAAGGTTGTGTCTGCATCGGCGTGGGGTAGACACGTTGCAGTTCCAGCTCTGGGATTTGTTTTCTGTTCTGAAGGATGCCACACTTTTTCCATGCTAAGCTAAACTGTCATGCATTCAGCCAGCGCATGGGTCTGATCAGGTTTTAGGGATAGCTTTATACCTAATTAATGTTCATCAAGCAACAGTCAGCCAGCTAGCCAATGCTACCCTTCCAAATGGCACGGGAAAACTCTCTATAGTGACTGTACTCTGCCACCTTTTGCAGCCGTATCAGACAATGAGGATTTTTTCTCTCCACTTACATAAAATGCACCTTTACTTTCAATCCCTAATGCATTTGATTTCATTTATGCATATTGTGTTCTTGTAAACTACTGCTAAGGTTTTGGAGATGATGCTATTTGTCAGGCAGGTACTCTGGGAAGATGGCAAGTTCCACAGTTCCCTGGCCATCCTCAGAAATGTTGTTGCCAATAAAAAAAAAAAATAAAAAAAAAAAAAMAAAAATGAGCTGCTGCTCAGGAGTTGGAGACCTTCAGGGATAACCGTGTAGAAGGGGTTTTGGCTGCATGCAAGACTTGTGTTTCTTTGACAAGGAAATGGGCCAAAAGGATCTGTGGAATAATTTGTTTTCTTTCACATGAATGCAGCACTATTAGGAGACATTCCTGATTGCAAGATTGCGTATATTTCTGTGGCTTTTTATGGAGTGTCAAGACTCCAGTCTTAAGTGTTGGTTGAGAGTTTTCAGAAGTTAGAGCTGAAATTCTGGCACCTAATTTTAAGTGAGACTTCTACCTTCTGGCCGCAAAGCACATTAAGACACTTTTTCTCCAAGGGAAGATTAAGTCCAAGTGACCTTCAGGCACATGTACAGAACTTAAGATTTCCCAGCTCAGTGTATGAAGTTGCTTGAAACTAATGAGGACACGAGTAGCCCCGAGGGGTGTTAACTTTGTGGTCTGGTTGCAGCTACACATTTTAAATAATGCCTTTGTCTAGATACTCTTCTCATCATAAAATAGCCTGTGAAAGAGGTGAATAGCTACTGTACAATTCTGTATGTGGACTGTAAAATCCATCTTCTTAGATGGTAAAAAGTGCGGATGGGCTCTCGGTCCTTTACTTCTTCCTTTTGTTTCATCAGTGAATGCTGCATACAGAGTAGGTGGCTGAGTCTGAAGCCTGTCTCTCTCGTGCTATGATACCTAATTCAACGCCTCAGTCCTTTATTACTAGCCACATTTGCTCTACCATTTAATCCGTTTTCCCACGTTGTTATCCACTCTGCCCCAGTGGCAACCAAAGGGACTAGACAGAGTGATTGCTTTTCAGGCAACTTGAAATAAAAAAAGTCTTTTATCTGTAGTCCTGCTGCTTGCAAACAAATGCACAGTGGACACAATGAAACTGTTTGACATGTCAGAGGTCTATTTCTTTTTCTTGGAAAAACATCTAATGTTCCCCTGTTTAAACCAAAAGAGAACATACATTATCTGTGTCCTGCTTTCTATTTCTTAAACAAAAAACAGCTGGTACTAGTGCTTGCCTTTAGGAAGAGACCATCAAGAAGTTGAAATATCAGATCTTGGCTCTACTTAGTTGCCACGGTGATGTATAATTAACCAGGCTGCAGTAATGTTATAGAAAGTAAACATAAGGAAATATTCTTGCTAATGGAAAAATTTTAAACCATAGTTTTAAGTAAGACTGAAGGGACTGAAGGTTAAATTTTAATTGATCATTTGCAATTGGACATGTATGTTTGCATTTATATTGTAATTTGATCAAAATAGTAACATTGTGTGGTCAGAAAGAAATTTAAATGAGTTTGAAAGAAAAAAAACAGGATTCTGAGACATGTTATTGATGGTACAGTCTTTGTAAGAGGTTGGTGTTTCATTGATTTGTGGGGATTTGTTTTTTTTTTTTTTTCCTCCTTGTTGCTAATAGGATTCTATTTGAAAAACAATACATTTCCCCACAACGTATCCAATAAGAAATGAATAAAAAAAGTTTGATTTGGAACAAATGGGAAATCAGATAAAGGCAAAGCATTCGGTGTTCACCTCTTGCAGCTGATATGCAAGCACCTTTTCCAAGTGGTTATGACATTGATGCAGAGTAATTTGTTTGTCTAAATACCTTTCTTTAAGTGGTAATTGTTAAATTATCCTAATGTATTTTAAACCGAGAAAGTTGAATGTACCTTTGGAAGGCCACACATGCCAAAAGAAATAGATGTGCAGTTCCCCAGGTCCATACAGGAGGAAGTTTCAGTCTGTTTGTGGGGTTTACAAGAGAGATGAGTTTAAGGCATGGGATGCTATTAAAGAATTAAAACTGTGGAACGTTGTCTATGAGGTACTCATGTGCTGAAATGTGGGTCAGCAGCAGTGGGATAAAGATTATGTACTTTTGGGAATCCTATTCCGTATCTCTCAAAGACACTCTTTATGTGCAGCAGTCTGAACAGATGAACAGCGTAGGGGCTGCTCAGTAAAACATAGCTGGGGTAGAACCATGCACCTACTGATACTGATGGGAAGAGGGTTAACCCTTTAAGAACTTTTGTTCGTTCTCTGCATTTGGCTATCTTGTTCTTCAGAACTTTGTTTTAGGCTCTGAAGGGTGTTACTAAAATCAAGACACCATGTGTACTTAGTAATAGGCCCTGAGAAGTTTTTCTGTGCCTTATCTTCTCTTGATAAGATTAGCGTAATACTTTCTCTTCTAGAAAGCTAAGAGCAATAAGTGACCTTCAGCTTGTTTAAAACTCTGCTGTAAGTACTGTCAGAGCATATGTTACTGATTAGAGCAGCAGTTCACCTGCTACATCTCTTAATAAAAAATAATTCTATTGCATATTGTCATTTAAGGCCCATTATTCTTCACCTTCAAACTTACTCGGTTCTCCTGTCAAATTCTAACATCATAGTGCTTGTATGTGCTCCATGTGCATTATTCCCACTGACTTGAGCAGAAGACAGTGAAGGTTGCTCACTTTGGCACTGCAAAGTGCTGAGCACTCTTGGCTCATGTTGACTTCTCTGACAGTGGAGGGTACGCAAGGAGTATGTCTCATGGTCAGAGCTTGTTTGCCACACACTACGCTGAGTAGAAACATGCTTTGAAGAATGAGCCTGAACATGTTCCTACCCCTTCTGCTGTAACTTAGGACATTATCTTTCTACTTTCTGAATGACTTGTATTCACTCAGAATTGCATCTTGTGATGAAATTAGCATTGGGTAAAAATGTATTTCTTTCTGTCATTTTGTAATTTCTTGCTCTTCAGTTTGATTCAGTGAACTTTTAGTTTGTGTGGCATAAAAATGTGCATACCAATTCATTTCCAGTAAAATACCCAGGTAGTTCCTACACATCGTGTCCTCTTTTCTTACTGAGCAGGACGCGGATTCCTGAGGGCCCCCTCACGTTTGAGCGTTGTGTAAAAATAGCAGCTCCTGAAGTTACAGTCACTGTCAGATTATTGATAGGGGGATGGGAAGGTTTGGCATTTTGATTCAGAACACAAGAAAAAAATGTGCATCACAGAACAAATGTTTCTGCCCATATTTGCAAGAAAAGTGCAATATTTCATCGGAGGCAAAGTCTAAAATTATGCTTTCCCCTGTTTGGCAAGGCCCCATTAAAAAGGAGCCACTTCAGCAAAGCACCAGTGTTTACTTTGTTCCTTAACATCTCCTATGAAGCATTTGATTGTAAAATGAAAGCAATCCATCCTTTCAAATTTAGTTATTAATATTTGTTTGGCAGATCTGACCTCACAAGGGGGCCCAATACCCTGAGCAGCCACCCTTGCTGCTGTCTGACCAAGGAATAGCACTGGAGCGAGCTGTGAAAGCAGCTTCTTGCCTCCATCTTCTCCACAGGAAATGCATTGGTTGTTGCCAAGTGCAAACACTGGTGTTATTTCACACGTTTAGATTGCTTTCAGGCAGAAAATTGTTGCAGGTTCAAAGTACAGTTTTTAAAAATATGCTAATATTCAGGTAAAATTGGCATTCTTATGGTTGCTAAGAGGCTGTATCGAAATCCTATTCCACCCCGACTGCAGAATTGCTAGCATCAGATAGCTTACACATTATATATCCTGTATATTGCAAAGATTTGCTTGAAGCTCAGGACTTAACAGGMATAACACAGAAGGACTTTTGTACAAAGCTTGAAGAGTTAGTCCTTGGCCTTTGGCCAGGAATAAAGAATGCTTGCCCTTGTGCCATTTTGTCCTGTGCTGCTCCAGTTCTGGCAGCGGTTCTGCTTCAGTGTAATTGTTGGCACTGAAGCTCAGCTGAACCCTGAATGGCCTCTTCCTGCAAGCAAGCAGGGGCGCAGAGGTCCGAGACGGCATCAAAACTCCGTATTGATCAGCTGTAATAGAGGACTCTATTATGAGAACTCTTCATATCAGAGCCAAGCAAATTGACTACGGCGATGCAGTAGTAAAGTACTGAAAAAAGCCATAAAGAGTGTGAAGTAATTTTCAGTTTTTCCACGGGATAATGGAGGGGCTAAAAGAATAAGAGAACAAACAGCTCCTTCTGGGACAGTCACTGTTTTGGCTATCTGCAGTTGTTGATCTCTCCTTCCTATCTGTGCTAAGTAGTGGTTGAGTTTTTCATTCTCGTCTGGACCAGACATAGAGCATAGTCACAGCTTTAAGTGATAAAGTGTTTTTTATTGTTTGCAAAGGCTTGCTTACTCTTCTTTATTCTGCTTACTGTTCTTTAAAAAAAAAACTTTCCCATTTCATTGAGGCAGATTTGGAAGTCAAACCAGAAACTTCAGACTCTACTACGATGGAAAGCACTTTGTTGGGGAGAAACGTTTTGAGTCCATCCATGACCTGGTGACAGATGGATTGATTACTCTTTATATTGAAACGAAGGCAGCTGAATACATTGCCAAGATGACAATAAATCCAATTTATGAACACATAGGATATACAACTTTAAACAGAGAGCCAGCACACAAAAAACATATGCCAACCCTGAGAGATGAACATGATGGCAAAGAGTCTACAGGAGAGGATGAGGTAGCAGAAAAGAGGGTAAGCAATTGTTTAACCCACACTCTTTTTTCTGTTAGACTTTTTATTTTGTACTTTTAACCCTCCCCCTCTACTATTAAGTGCTAAAGGTATCTGTAGATATTTAGTCTACATATTTATTTCCAGTATTGCATTAATAGTAATATTTAAACCGGTTATAGGGTTTTTTAATGGTAATTTTTGCATATTGCAAATTTTTATGATTTGGAGGTTAGTTATTTATCATTGTGAGGTTCCTTTCTTCAGGTATTTTCACAGTTACAGATGTTACCATTAAGCCACTCCTTATTTCAAATGGGCTCAGAATGTTTCATCTTAAAATTGTTTACAATGTCTAATACAACTGCCCTTTGGTCAAAAATTATATTTCTTAATATATTCAGCATTCCCCAAACAAATGCATTCCATAATCTATTCAGCAGTCTGCATACAATGACAGTAAAGTTGTCCACATTATAAATAAGCCTGTTCATTAAGATGATAAAATGTTAAAACGTTTCACTTGGCTAAATTCAGCCTGTCAGAAGCTGACAGAGCTATTTTTGGCCTCAGCCAGACTTACGAAGAAGGATTGCTCTCTTCAGAGAGTTGCAGTATCAGCTGAGAACTAACTGTGTCCTGGATTATAAAAGAAAAACAAACAACAAAGAAATCTTAGAACCGGTGAAAATAGAAATATTAAAGGAGGTTGGGAATGTATCAGGCAGACAAAGCAGCTGCCTGAAACTTCATTTGTGTGACAGAGACTAAACTTAAAAAGAAAGCATAATGTAAATTCCATCATGTTAAACTAAATACTTTGTTTTTTGAAAAGCTGACATATGAAAGTCTTTTTAAAGTGTATTTTTACATATGTCTAGGTGTTAATGCATGTATAATAGTCTGATATGCTCCCCTATTTCACAAACTTCAGAATGACTTTAGGAGTATCTAATATGCTTATAGTGCTTAGAAGAAATGCTAACCTTGGCTAGGATCATCTATTTGTCTTTCCAATCAGAAATATGTCTGTGATTTGTTTTTCTTGAGGTGGAGGAAAGGTCTTGCTGACAATTTCCAACATACATGACTATTACAGTGAAACTAAGCTCCATACAGAGTCCACAGGGAGAGGAGGCTCATAGCTTTGGTCCTTAAAATCCTTTTCCATCAGAGTCTGTCATCCTGCACTGAATTTGCTGAGAGATGAAGCACCCAACTTAGCTTAAAGTATGAATTTTCACTGTTATCAGATCATTTTGACAAAAGAAATACTGGTGGGGATATTGATGCTAGCTGACCACATTAAATATCCAATTTCTTGCCTGTTAGGTACCAGTAGTAGAGGGGTGAGTTATCAGTTACAATTCCTGACAGCCACTGACTTGCAGTGTGCTGTTTCAAAAAGATTTTTTTGCATGTTACCATAAAGAGTTCATTATAATGCAAAGCCTGGGTAAAAATCTTCTGTAAGAGTTCTGGAAGTCACCGCTTTGGGTTTCTTTCGTAAAATTAACTCTTTCTGCATTTAGCAACTTTGAAGTGACAACAGAACTCTGTTCTGTCACAACATTTTTTAGACCGATGAAAAAGTTTTCATAGTAAAGGGATTTCAATGATTATTATTGAAGAATGCTGTTTTTTCCATAGATTACCTGGTGTTATGTCAGACTCATCAACAAGATATGCCTATCGTTTTGAAACATTTTTCATGAAATAGCTCAAGAACTATTAAATATTTCTCACAGATTGAAATTTTAGGTGAAAAACCTTAGAGAGGTTAGTCATGTAATTGCAACATCCCACCCTGTTTGTCTGGAAGTTATAAGCAACTGAAGTGGCTTCATCTGCAACATAGTTCAACAGCAATGGTGTTTACTGGCCTGAAGCCCAGCTTTTGAGCCTTTTCTCTTTATTTGTCTTGGAACCATGTTGATGTGGACACAATGAGGCACACAGACATCACAGTACAGTTAAATGTGGAGATTTCAGTTTAATTTTCAAGTCATCATCCAATTGGGATTACTACCCGTGGCTGCGTGGGGAAGGCACAGTGTGATCCTTTTTACTGTGGAGTGGCGCAAAGGTGACATCTTCGCTGCTTTTAGACCTCTCAGGGTCTTTGCTGGAAGATGACACAGACTCCCGAGTGTCGCTTCACCCAGCAAATCTCCAAGGGGAATAAGGCATTCAACCCCATGACCAACACCCAATCCCAGTAGCAACTTCAGCATTTGGAACAAGCCCCAGCATCCAGCTAAGGCTTGCCAAATCCTTTCTCCCTCCTCTGTAAGTCACAGGATGTGGGGAGCATGGGAAGGGGGAGAGATATGGTGGTGGCGTTGCCGAATGTCTCATGGGGGGTGGTGGCTATGTGGAACATAGGAGTGGTGGGGAGAGGAGTCCTCGGAGGGCTTTCCCAATTGTCTCCCATCACTGTCTGGGGGACTCGACTACTTGCACACCCACTAAAGCTGTCACCTTGACAGCCTGGGAGAACTGTTTCAGGTTCAGTGGGGTAAACATAACTGACTGGCTGGAGGACTGTACAGGCGGTGACTGAATAACATCTGGTGGTTAATTTTATAAAAAAAAATTGAAATCATGAGATACATGCTTGTTTGACAAATAATTTGCATTTAAAGCATGAGTACTGGATGACAGGAAATATTTCTCTGGCTTTTTTAAAAGCCTATATACTATAAAAAGTTAACATGCTAGCACAAGGAACAATGGAGAGATTACATCTCCACTTAAACAAAATACCCAATCTCTCTGCTAGTTTATAAGTTTTCTTTGGTAAAATAATAATAATGCAATAAGAAAAATATACGTATCCTCTACTAAATTGCTCAGAAGGTCGTTTTACCCTTTTTGTGCAGGGTCCTGCTTCTTACTGATATTTACTTGAAAACTTCAATTAATAGTAATGTAGTATTTACCTTATTATGAATCATTTAACCATGATATAAGGAAGCTTTCTTATATGACATTTATAAATAGGTCAAGTAGTTTTTCTTTCTCTTTGGTGGGAGGGATGGCAGAGTGATTCCTGTTGTCCAATATAAAGAGAATATCACTGAATCAATATTGACAATTCTAACAAAGAACGCAAAGAAAATTGTCCAAAATCCAACAAGAAAAAAACATTATCTTATGAACCAAACAGCAAAATCTGTGTGCTACAACATTAGCCCATTAGCCCCATGGTGAGGATGAAAATTTCTGCAGGGTACAGTATTTGGCAATTCATGCATCTTTATCAGTTTTATACTGTGGCCACACAGCTTCTCCCTACACTGAATGCTTCCTCCTCCGTAACAAGAGGAAGAAGTCTGGGTCTTGAACATTGATCATCCTGAGCCAAAATACGTTCCCAGATTTGCAGACTCTCTGGCTGTTCAGATCCGAATCTAAACTTTGTGCCTGTGACTGTTGCCCARTTCTGTGTGGGTGTTGTATGAAAGATAAACCCTTCGGAAGAAGGAAAGGAGAGACACACGGGCTCTGACTGGGGAACAGCTGGTGGGAATGTAGTTTTGCTTTCTGCCATAAAATCAAGTGGAGGAAATTGGGCAGCCAGAGAACACACCTCAAACTTGAGAATGAAATATTACCAGCCTTGGATTTGGTGTGGGGCAGTAGCAGGGAACGCTACAGATTTGTGTTAGATGCCTCCCAGCATGCACTAATAATACTTTATTTGTTCCCTACTCTTTTCAGCAATTAATTTATAGTAGAAGAATTCAGCGCGTGTTGGGTGACTTGTCATATGCAATACATTAAGAATGAGCCTTAGTAAAGGGGAAGGATTTAAAGACCGTAAAAGATGAAAAGGCAAAAATTATGCAGTCGTTAGATGAGGATTGTAGGACACAAATCACAATAACCCTAAGTACTGAGTCCTGCAAGAGACCATATTGTGGTGTGATTTAAGATGCAGTTTTTAATAGGAAAAGCGTAAGAATATAATCCACTGCGCAGCATGTGCTTCACTGATTATGAGAAGGAATTTGAGTGCTTACCATATAGAAATATATTTTTAAAATTAAAATTCCTGGTTAATGATTTATGATTTTCATAACTTATGAAAGAATTAATAAATAGTCAGAGATAACTGGAGGAGTGGAGATTGAAAACAGTAGAGTGCTTGTCATGCTTGAATGCCCTGAATAGATATTTTAGCTGCCATGCTAAAAAGGTAATGCTGATTCCCAAAACAGTCTGCAGATTGTTCAGAACTCAATTGTGCAGCCATAGTGGTCTGTGTGTTAAGAGAGGGCTAAGATTAATTTGAAAGAGGGCTTCCCATGTGGATTCAGTCTGTATGGCCTAGTGTGGAAGTGGAAATAATACGCAGTATCACAAGATTTACTATTCCTCACATGCCTTGAATACTGATGAATCTCTGAACATTCTGTACTCTCAAAGGTAATTATGGCCTGGGAGCAGATGACTTGATTCAGTTAAATACCTTATAAAATGGTAGCTCTCAGAAATTAATAAATACCTAGATACATATATCAAAGTCCTTCTTGAAAGCCCTGCAAAACATTTTTTTTTCATTTTGACATGCTTTTGAGATATTAATGTAAGAAGTTGTATGAGTGATTTATTCAAGATTTAATATTTGTTATGAGAAAATGAATTAATCAGTTATGAGTTATCCCATCTTTCAGAATGAAATGCTGAGGTTAATGTTAGGATAGCAACTGAGTTACATTTATTCATGTTTACTTTGGTGATAAGTGCTATTTCTTCAAGAAACTTCAGTGGCTGCAAATCAATTAAAGACCCCTTCTAGACCGTACGACATTCAGTTCAATTCCTACAGACAGAAGGAATTGAGAAAAAGTTTGTGGCAGCAGTCACCCAACAAAAACACTCTTTTGTTCTATTTTTAATGACCTTAGTGGTGATACTATTTTTCCCTCCATAGTGGTGAAGGCTGATTGTCTGCAACCCTGTGAAAGGAGATCTGGAAATGTAAATCTGTGTCATTTTAGTGGGAAACATGCTTTTAAGCCTGCCTCCGAAGATAATCCAGATCACAAAGTTAATTGCAATCTCTGTGTACATTTCTAAGGAATTCATAACAGCCTCCACATACAAAATCAAGGGTCATACTTAGGGGTGTTTGCAGAGGGACCAGTCTCACTTTCCAACCTTGAACTGACACTGATATTTTCATTAATGACACTACTACTTTTCTACTTGTGCTCTCAGTCAAATCTGTTAGTAAGATCTGCTTTAAACCTTCCTTCACCAAAGCTTATTTTATCTTCAGTGAAAGGACATCAGAAAATGTAGCCGAGGAAGTTACAGTAGTCTGTCGTAGAAGCGTAAGCCCCCTTAGCAAGGTCTGTGATGGAGGAAGACAGCTTTGAACAACACTGTTTGGTGCCTAGTAATGGCAATGCTAGGACCGATAGGAAATAAAAAGAAGTAAGTGGTCTTAATAATCAGGGAGGAAAGTGTGCTTTGAGAGTGAAGAAATCTTGATGCTGGAAGTTGTATTTTCCATTTACTCGAATTAACTTAATTTTATTAGAAAAGATGAGTGTGTAACGTATAAAACTCTAAACAAGCCGTAGCTATAATGAGTAGCAACAAAGCAATAATGTTTTTAAAAGTACAACTAATAAATGTTTACCTTAAAGTACATTTAAAGACACAGGAGACTGAGCACTGAAGAATCCCATGGGTTAACTTGAGGAGATTTTCAGCTCTTTTCTCACAAATGTTCCTTTCCAGTCCCTGCGCGGGTGTCCATGACAATCACTCTGTAAGTTTAATGTAATTTATAAATAAAACATAACTCTGTGGAAGGCAAAAACTTCTATTTATTTCTTCTGGGTTTAGCCCATCTTTCAGCAGAGACTTCAAAGCACAGACAATTTTGTCAATACCAAGAAAGTTCCTAGCAGGATGAAAGACAAGCCTACTTTTTAGGTAGCTGCTCCAGCGGATCAGCAACATTGTGCCCTGCAGAGATTGTCCCAGCCTCCGTCTTCTTCATCTTCCCTTTCTGTCCATTAGCATTTAGGGCGGTAGGGATCTAGTGCCATATATGTCATTATATATGGTGCATACAGCTCAAACTAAGACTGCAAATGTTTGTGATGCCTTTTTATAAGCACATATGTTTTTAACTTAGCTATATGTTTATTAAGACCCGAAAAAGGAGAGCTAATCGCACATGCTGTCCAGTGTGCAGACATCAGCACAAAGAAAATTCTTTTCTCCAAACTGCAGGGTGCTTTTTCTACTCATAATCACCAAGAGTAACCTAAGCCCTTATTTATGTTCAGTGTGGCAGTAAAATTGATACACTAAAAAGATTATATAAACTGATCTTGTTTTAAGATTCAGAGCTTCCAAATGAAGCATAAACTTTGCTAATTTAATCCCCAGGTCACAGAATATCTAGTTTTTCTCTTGTCAGTATCTCATGCTTATAAAGGATAAATTAGCAAGACAGACTTGGTTTTTTTAAGGATTTCTCACTGGACCTGTAGCTCAGCTCCAGTGCTAAACATGGTCCCATAACTCTCCTGTTTTTCCCAGGCCAAATTCTTTCTTCTTCTCTCCTTGCCAGCTCTGGTCGGTGCTCAGCTGTGCTCTATTAGTTCCTGCGGGTTGCGAATGGCATCCCAGCTGATTCCAGTTAGCCTCGCAGGACCTCACCTGCCTGCTTCTGTGTGCGTGCCTGTGCCTCCAAAGCACATTAATTTAATGCTCACACAATAATATGTGGGATTAATGTGAAATGAAAGTCGCATGGTTGTGTTGGTAGCCTGATTGCATATTGCTGGTCTAGTATTACAGGGTTCAAAACAAATAAGGCTCCACAAACTTCAGACAGTGAGGAGTGGCTTAGATCAGGTTGCATTTCAAATACACAGCGCGCCTCCCTTCACGATGCTACTCCTGTAGAGAGGTTTCCTCCTTTTTGTAGGTAAGCACAGTTGAGGATCAGCATCCCACTTCAGCCTTTTGTCATGGGTACGAGTCACGTGACTGCTCGCTCAGATGACTTTCCACGTTACTTTCTGCTTTTTCACGTAAGTGTGGCACTCTTATGATCTGGCATGTGAGATGTGTACACACAGATACAGTCTTCAGAAAGTCCAGTGTCTAATTATACCGAGACAGGCAGCTGCCATGTGGAATCGGGGGGTCCGGTCTCACAGACCAGATCCTCAGCAAAAGCGTGGGGAGTAATTACCCTCAGTGTATGCCCTGTGCCTGATCAAGCCTTTGTAAAATGAATAGTGTACATAACTGTTAAAAAGGCTGTAAAGCAGTACAGTTGCTGTGCAATTAAATCTGAAGAATACTGGTTGTGTTGTTACTGATAAAATGAAACCATTAGCAATGAATAAGCTATTATTCTTTTCCTGTGTTTCTCAGTGTTGTGAGGTAAGTCAGTGTGAAGCCCTCACCAGCAGTTCTTTCCAGGGTTTCTAATGCTTGGTGGTTTGGATCTGGTTACATTTTTATTGCCCTTCAAAAAGTACCGTATAGCCTTAGCTTCTCTTATGTGTACTGGCAGAAGTTTCCTTTCTTTTTAACTGGGATAGGCTAGCGCAAGAAGGATCGCAGGGAGGGAGGAAGGAATCTCCCTTAGCTCTTGAAGAGCCAAAGAGTATAGCTTTCTTTGGGCACTCTTCAGGGAGAGAGAGATTTTTCCCATCCTGGTGGACCTTAGTAGATGGGACACACAAATACAGAGGTCCAGCTCAACTCCTGATGAGCAATGGAGAGCTGTCATGGCTTC
This sequence comes from Phoebastria nigripes, assembly GCA_035582835.1. Classification (NCBI taxonomy): domain Eukaryota; kingdom Metazoa; phylum Chordata; class Aves; order Procellariiformes; family Diomedeidae; genus Phoebastria; species Phoebastria nigripes. Next base: position 1,471,802 of record JAYKAV010000078.1, on the reverse strand, counting down.
AGTCCTAACACGCTGTAGGAGTCTGCTGCTTACCTTCCTTGTGGGCCYTATACTTGAGGTTTCCAAAAAGGCTGCCTAGATGTATAGTGGAGAAGCCTCATAGCCATATGTAAGGAAATTATAAAATTTTTTTTTTTTTTTTTTAAAAACTGTGGTTTCCCTTGACTTTTTATGCCTTCTCACAACTGAATAATCCATGCAGTGGCCACAGAAAGGAGAAGGTGGGTCTCTTTCAGAGCAGTCTCTAAAGCAGGCGTATGGTTGTCATTTATTGCTTACGCAAAGAGAGCTTCCCGGACGGTGAGGGCCTGCGGTGGGTTGCTAGCTGGCAGCTCCCTCGTTTGTTGTTCTCTTTCCTTAGCTGTGTGAGTTTGGGGTCTTTTTTTTTAACTCCTCCTCCCATCTGGCATCTCCTAATTATTTTCTATTACTAATCACTTCTACAGGAAACAGACTGGACTGTTGAATTAAGAGCCCTATAAAAGGATAATTTTGTTATTTACAAGTTTCTTACCTCACTTAGACTTTATAACGTGACACTGTATAGCTGGTGATAATCACCTTGGGCTACAATTGTGTCTAATCTCATAAACTAGGCAGGGTCAGGTCTGGTCACTAGTTGAACATGAGAGGCCCAAGGAAAAGCTGGGGCTGCGAGAAGTGGGGTTGGTAGCACCTTTGGCTGTGAACTAATATCCGACGTGTCTTGTGTTTTATACCCTCTGCAACTCTGTGTAGCCTGTGTAAATCTGTGCCAAGAACCTGACTCCCAGGGATTTTCTCCACTTACCTCTATCATTATTCTCCTTTTTCGCCTTGCTGTTTGCAGGGTGGGGTGGGGGTGTTTTTTGTTTAGATGGGAGGGGGGGAAGCATTTTACATTGGTCACTGTTTACATGCTCACAAGTACAAATACATGTCATTTGGCTTCTGCACAAATATGGAAAGGACGTGGAGCTGTGGCGGTCTGGTGTGTTGCCCCCCGTTCGGTTAGAGAATCCCCTGATAGGCAGGCACATCTGCTCCACTAATAATTGCCCATTCATAAGTGGTTACCAAACCCTTAAGACCRATGAAGAGTGAAATGCTTGTTTTAGAAGTGGTAGCAGAAAGAGAAGTAGTTAGAGGTGCCTAAATGAAGTATTAGACTGCGAAAGAAAAAAAGAACAACCATTTATCCTGTGGTTAATGCCGCAGAAGCTGATCTGTTCTAGCCCTTGTTTCTTTCCTCTTAATCTTTCACAAGAAAAAAAGATATTTTCAGATAAAACTTCTCATGCTTAGTTTTAGTCTCTAGCTGAATGTTTTGCTTTTCTGAATTTGAACAAAGTAAGGAGAGCAGTTTTGTTACCAAGCTCAATAAACTGCTTGCTCTTATTACTTCAAACCTGTCACTCTCATCATCAGCGAAGACAGCAACTCTTGACAGCTTTGCAAAGTCTTCCTTTGATCATTAACTTTTAGAACATTAAACTTTTCCATATTTAACCTTTTTTCTGCATGGCATCAGCAGTTAGAAGCAGTGTTGTTTCTGGCATTCGCTATTCCTACAGTCCTAATGTTTAAGCAAGGTAAGAATCCTCACACTGAAAAATCTGGTTCTCAGTTGATGAACAGCTGTTGCTCTAATCCTCGTCATCTTACTATTGATATTCCTCACATCCATACAACTTCCAAGATAACTACAGGATAATGTGTTTCTAACAGTGAAGTTCATATTATAATGCACTTAGACTATATTGCTTTTCAGTGGGGATTATTATTGCATTTGGTTAGAGCTAAAGCAGTTTGAAATAGTTTGCCTAAGGAACATTAGAGCTAGTATCACGAAGTGTAATGTCCTCTATTAAACCTTAGTCATATGTGTATGTGATTTAGTAATTTTTTTTATGATTTCCAATTTGTGAATTAGATTAGTAGCACTTAGAGGCAAGCAGCTTTTCCCCTTCCTGAGAGAAGAGTGGATGAATACTGTGGAAAATATGAAAGCCTGTGTTCCCAATTTCCATTTTGCATGTAATGGTGAAATATTTTAAAAGCTCTATGCTTTATATCATGTGTCAAATAGTTTATTGGTTGAAGATTTCTGATGATTTTACATTGCTGGAAATGTCTTGAAGCATTTACTGAAGTYAATATGATAGTGAATTACATTTGCATTCAGGCATTTCTGTGAATTGGCTGATGATTAGAGTAACGATGTGTTTAATACAAATGCACAAAAATTGCAAAAAGTGTCGTGTGTTGTTATCTTTCACAGAATTTGAAGTGCTCATTCTCTTAAGTGACAGCTTCTCATTCACTCCAGCCTCCAAATCCTTGCTAGCATTTGTCGCAGCGCTGCAGCCTGGTGCCTGGAAGCTGCCAATCACTTTTGTCACACACTGGAGTTCACAAGGCAGACTCACTGCTCAGCAAGTTGATAATGCTGAGAGATTACTGGATAATTTTTTTATGGGCCTTATGGGTTAATTCTCTTGGGCTATTTTTATTGCTGAAAATTCAAACAACCTCAGTGTTAGAAATCTTATGAGCAGTGTCACTTAAAGTGCTAGTTGATGGTGACAGTACAAATAAAAAATTGCCCTGTAAGATGAGATGAAAAACGTGACTAAGGAAGAAGAAAGCAGTTGCGTTGGATGCAGATTTTGTTCATTGCCAATAATTTTGTTCATTGCCAATGAATTTAAGAAATGGAACTATGCCCCAAACTTAGTCTTTTAGCTTCGATGTGCCCTATACTCAAAATAAGAGCTTCTGTCCAAAGATCATATGCCTCTGAAATCCCAAATGTCAGATCTTTGAGTTACTAATTGGGACCTAGGACTAGTGTATGTCAACTGAAAATAGACATTAACTAAACATTATGTTGCAAGAAACCATGGACTTGCTGGGGGGGGAGGGGGGGGCAGGGAACCAAACAACAACAACAAAAAAACCCGAAACAAATCCCCAAAGTCCATACTGTGTAACAGTTGTATAACCTGTCTACATGCCAATGCCTGCTTCTCCCCCAAAAGGTAAATAATCTGTGTACCCTGAATTTATGATGGGGAGTTGCATTGCCAGCCCCGTTTTGAATCATTCAAAATGATTCAGTTTTCAAATCAAGACATTATTTAAATTTGTTTCAAATATGCTGGGTTTGACCATTTGAGATGATGGTTTCTTGAGTGCCTGTCTCAAGTAAGAATTTTTAACAGTTATAGCTTCCTCTAGGGAAATGGGATGCTTCCTGCCCTTATATGAAAATTTTCATGACAGAAGCATTTTAAAATGTTAATTAGGAAACTAAGAGGGAGTAAATAGGAAAGATGAACCATATGTGGAAAAGGAGAAATGAGAAAATTGGAATGCTGGTCAACAGAATGTAAAAAGAGCCTTTTCTGAGAATGTGATCAGGGATTAGAAGATTTTATGGGTGGCAATAAACTGATAATTTGATAATAACTGATAATTTGACTTTGGGAGCAGAATATAATTCCACTGCCAATTCCACTCAGGTTTCATTCATTGCAGGTTTCAAATCAGTCCTGATTTAAGTAGAGATTTACACAAGGATAGTGGGAGCCTACATGAGAAACTCATTTGAAGGGTGATCAGCCTACCCCATTTTCTGAGTCTGCCTGATTGCATTGTATAAAATGAATGTAAACCTTGTAAACCTTGACCCACAGCGCTGGTGCAGCTATGCCCATGGACACACATGCGCCTAGAAAACTGGTAATCAGGGTCTGCAAGGAGTGCTGATGGACACTGGGGGTTACCCCATCTTGTAAGTTTTCTGCAGTGAGGTGGTCCATAAGCAGGTTTTCACCATTATAAATTTTGCAAGAATGTTGCGTGTCCATGTCACAACTCTAGTATTCCTTCAGGTTAAAAATTGTTTTCACCTTGATTCATGGGGTTCATCAAGTGATAATTAAGGAAGGATTAGGAGACTTTGCACTCTTACTCTTATTTATGCTAAATAAGTATGATTATGGACTGAAAGTAAGTTGAAGAAAGAAACTGTGACAGCACATGTATCATAGCAACATAGCTTATTCAGGAAGAAGTGGATGGATTCAAAATAGAGGATGTGCCAAAGGAGCATGTGTAGTCTGAAATACAAAGAGTATTTAGAAATTAATGAGCTGTAGTTTTCAATTATAACATACATTGAATTACTCTAAATTGAATTACTGTGTAGAACAAAAAAGGCTAATATTAGATGCATTAGACTGCCAGACAAGACTAATGTGAGATGAATATTATACATCAGGTAAGAAAATATTAATGAGACATAAAAAGAAATTTCCATACTTGCCCATGTTATACCAGTAGCCAGAGCTCCTATTCCATGAGGAATAAATGAAAAAAACCTAGTAAATATAATAATAGAAAGACCTTGTGGATTACATGATTGTCATTATCCCTAAGTGTATACATTTTCAGTTACAAAAAGACATAGAGGTTTATTGTAAAAACTGATTTTATCAATATGATTCTTAAATGGATATCATAAAGGAAGTGTTGTAAATTATTTATTTCATAAAGTTTGGCCACCGTCAACATTTCCTTGCTAGGAGACAGGTAAGGTTCCTCATCAAAGGGTATGGTTAAGCTTTTTCATGTGCCTTCTCTTTTTTTTTTTTTATTCTTTTATTTTTATTTTTCCTTTTATTTGAGGAAATCCTTATAACAGTGTGGGTCAGATGAGAAATAAACTATCACCAGTCCCTTGTGGTTTCAGAAGATTAGTCTAACAGCCTGTTTTCTCTTATGATACTTAAATGTAGTATATTAGTAACAAAGAGCATTTGCCAAAAGAGTAGCATTCATGCAGCTGCCAATTTGCATTACATTTTGACTGTTATCACTCCTATAGAGCACATTGTCTTGTGGCATTTATAAATGACTTTTAAGGTCTTTTTGGAATACAGTCTGCCTTGACGTGTCACAAGTCAAGAGGCTTTTGCTGGAGTGATCCCTCGCTGCAATGAACGTCAGTCGTGCCTCGGTCACAACAGCACAGCTCCCTGCAGGCCAGCGAGGAGACACGCCACAGACCAGGGGAGGGAAGAAAATGCGATGCTGTCAGCTGAAATAGAAAATGCTGACTAAATGGGAGCAAGATGGAGAAGCTGCTGAGGAGCTGCTTCTGCATGTTCCTGGCCAGTGTGAGGGTTGCTCCCGTAGGCAGAGCTCCTTGCTCCATCAACTCCTCTTCCTGTAGGTCTCATAGCTGCAAGACAGACCTCTCTAGCCACGATTTAGCAATGCATAATGGTGTAATAGTTAACTTAAACTATGTGAGTAGTCCTCCCAGTCTCTCTGCTTCTGCCTTTCCTGGGGAGAGGAGTACCTGGCACAGGCAGCTGCTTTAACTCACTGTTTAGCTTACCACCTCCATGGCCCAGGCTCCTGGCAGGAGGAGAGGAAGATAAGATGGACCAAAACCAAAGCTACGAAGGATGGAAGGGTGGATGGAAAGGAAAAGCTATAAAGCACAGGCTTCATCTGAAGGATTTACTGGAGACAAATTCTGGTGTTTCGTAATGCTTCTCTCCTTGTTCATGAACTGTCTTGCACACTTTGCCTGGGGAACAGTGATGCTGCCAGCCCCCTGAGGCAGGGAGGTGGTATCGTCTGTGTTCTACCAGCTCTTGGTCCTCTTCTGTACTTACCAAGTTTGGCTGGGGTTGGCCCCTTTTTAATGCAGCTTGTTTTCCTGAGGAAAGAACGGAGTTGTGGTAACGAGCTGCTGCAAAGCAAGGAGAGAATTGCTGAGGCTGATACCTCAGCTTGATCTCACGGTCATGGGGAACTGCTTTTCTCGCCACAGTCAGAGTTAGGAGTGAAAAGAGCTCATTTCTTAGCTTTCTGGGTAGCTTTTATCATGGTGTTTGATTGGCATATCCTGCCTCTGTGTTACACAGCTTAGTAGCAGCTCTGCTTTTGTCGAGCAGTCATATCTTGTCCCTTGTGAGCAGGCTGGTAGTCTCTGTCTTTAAGGGAAGGGCTGGAGCAGTTGGTTATTTTAACAGAGGCAGCCGGGGCCGTGGGGACGTCCTTCATCAGTGTCTGTAGGGAAGAGCCCTGTGGCTTCAGCCAGGTCAGGACTAAACCAGGACAAGGCAGGAGCCCCAGGAGGAGGGCAGGACTGTGCCATCTTGCCCATAACACAACCCTGTGAGGAAGCATATTATTATTTATACAGCATAAATGAAGTCGTAGCTATTGCTTGTAAAACCCACCTTAGCACCATTATTGATTGCAACATCCACATCTCTGCCTGTGCGCGTTCTCACGTGCCCACATACACCCCTGTAGTAGTGTTTGTACCTATGGAGTGTGAAGGAAATCCCCAGAATTACCYCCCCTCCTTCAATGGACAGAGCGGGCCAGTTGCTGACCTCGCTAAAAGCTAAGTTGCTTGATGTTAGCAAAGTCCTCCAGAACAAGAACAAAAGCAGAACTTCTTACTGCAGGTACTGTGAGATTTTTGTTTTATTTTGCCATGGCTAGGTCCGTGGTTATAGACCAAAATAGCCCCTCCCTCAGAAAAGAAATGTGTTGTTTGCCACTGAAAAGTGCCTTGCTTTTGTGCTACTATCCAGAACAGCAAATGTTAATTGGTTTTGTCTTGTCAGTTATTGAAAGAGAGGAATAGTCACAGTGGATGCTTTTTGCCAGCGCGCAGTTTCGACTTGTCATTTCCAAAGGCCCATGTTGGTAAATGCCGGGAGCAAATCTACAACCCGTCATGCCACTAGGAACAAAATAAGCCGGCTGACCTAGATCCGAATCAGCTGCAGGGACCAGTAGGTTATAGGGCTAAAGCTACAGAAAAACAACTTTTCTGTTGGCTTCCCCTAAGATCTCTCTGCTTTTTTATGAGTATGCTCCCTTGTTATGAAAACAAGGGTACTTCAGGGTATTTCTGGTAAGTACATCAGCGCGAACATAAAATCTTCCCAAGTGATGCTAATACAGTCTAATTGTATTGCACAATACAGTACCAAATGAACTCACTTTTTATGCGGTAATTTCTAGCAGCAATATTGGCAACATTTTTTCCATAATTTAAACTTTGGTTTAGATTATTTATTTCTTTTAACTTAACAATCATACTTTAAACCAAGCCAACACTTTGGCTGAATTTGTTTAATTAAGGTTTTAATTAAAACTTTTTTAAAAGTACTTTTTAAATTCTAGATATAAAAATGGTCATTACCTGCTGTGAAATCACATACACTTTTATCAGAAATAAAAATTCAAAAATATAAATAGCCATTTCTTTAGATTTTGCAATAAGTATTTCACTGGGGGGGTGGGGGTGTGAAGGTCTGATTTAATTAGAAGCCAGTCCATTTGGAAAATTTTGTTATAAAATATAGAACTTTTCTCATCAGTAAGTTTTCATCATTCAACCATGTCTTAAACCCCAACTCCCCTGTGGGTAACTGCGGACTCAAAGCGGGGTTGTGTGTTGCCTGAGGATCCCAGTATACTTTGAGCATTGTGTAAGCCTGATGCTGTCCGTGTGCCAGGTAAATGTGGCTGTGTTGGAATGGCAGCAAGAGAAGTCTTACCCTGGTGGCTGAGACTGCGTGTTGGTCCTTCCCATCCAGCTCCTGAGATGTCAGCTTTCAGGTTGCATTTTTCTTTGAATAGCATTCCTACCCTCCACTCACACTGTCTATCTGTGGGCAGAGGCTATGCCTGGCCTCAGCATGTCTACAAGTGAAGAAAATGAAATGAAAACAGCTTATCACCAATTTTAAATAAAAAGTAAAATTTGGGGGCCCCCTTCCTCCTTTGGAACAATTCTGTGAAAGATATGACTGGGAAAATTATATTTAGCATGGAACAAGCCTCCACCGAGAACTGCATTGAGGAAATTGGGCTCAGTTTCACAATCTGACTGATTAGCTTTTGAAAATCGTGTACTGAGCCCATAAAATATGCTCATAAAGTGTTCAGGCAAGGAAGGGTTTTCTGAGCATATGCATTTGGCTAAGTTAGCTGTAGAGTGAAACAGAACACGACAAAATGTACAGTGGCTAACCGCATAGCAACCCAAATATCTTGTTTCTTGAGATATGTACAATAGGGCATCATCTTTGATTTTTAAAAAAATGTGTGCAATATAACTGCTGGTTATTATTATTATTAAAATACATTCCTTAGAGGGAAGGGATCGTATTATATATGGAGTCTGAAACAATAAAGGCGTATTTAGTCATAACAACATGAAAATACCATATGAGAATGAAAAGCCTGCAGTGCATTCCTGAGACTGAAAAAAACACGATACTGTGTTTGAGAGAGGAGCCAGGTGGTCATGAAACTAAACACTACATCGTATTGGAAATGCACGTGGACTTCAGGAGGTCTGATCAAGTCTAATCTGGGCATTTTAGGACTTGTTGAGCTTGACTTGACTCTTGAATTGTCTGTTTTGTTGGGGTTTTTTTCTGAAGTGATTTTGGTTTATTACTCAACAAATGGGAAATGCATTGATTTGCCTTTTTAGAAAGATAATTTGTCTGATGTTGACTGAATTGTGTGACTGGATTAAACTTACATAATGTGTCTTTCAGAGATTGACTAATTGGAATTTACTGCAAGCCATGGATGACTTTAAAATCAGTTCTGTGGAGTCTTCATAATAAGATGTACTGATTGTGAGATTAGTACCAGAAAACATGCATACATTATCCAGCTAAGACCGAGAGCAAATAGTGCTCAAGAAAACAGCTGTTTCTCCCACACCCTGAAGGACTACTCCAGGGGGAAGTAAGGAAAGCAGAATCCCGGTAGGACCTAGGCTGAACCACTCTTATGGTTGAGGTTTTAGAACAAATGAGAACATTTGAAATGGCTGGTTTGTCTTTTTTTCCCCCTCTCTTTTTTTTTTTCCCCTCTCTTTTTTTTTTCCCCTCTTTTTTTTTTTCCCTCTCTTTTTTTTTTTTCTCTTTTTTTTTTTTCCCTCTTTTTTTTTTTTTTTTTTTTTCCCCCCCTTTAGTCCATATGTACAGTGTAGAACCTCTAAACAGATGTCTTGGTTTAAAGGCTGTCGTGTTGCTGGGTTTGGTTTTTTAGTGCTCATTTAAGTCACTAAAATGTACAGGACTGAGAGGCTGCGCTGGTTGCGTGCTCTGCTGAGAGGTTGCTCGGCTATTACTTCCAGTCGTTCCATTTTCAGTTCACCTCAATCCTGTGAAATCACGTTCTTAAATTAAATTTAAAAAAGACAGCCCTGCAGTTTCCTTCCTCCTGGAGTCTGCATGGCATATTGCTCCCTACACATGCAATGATTGCAAATGTCTATCACAAACAAAAAAATAAAATCAAGACTTTACTTAGAAAAGTGGAAGGGAGAAGACTTTCCTCCTCAGATTTCTACCTCTCTTCATCCAGTGTGTAGCAGACAGTATCTGATAATTGTCCCCATTAAGGTAGACTTCAGACAGAGCAAGTTATAAAGATAACTGTTGGAAAATGAAAGGGCTATGGAGAGGAGACTGCGCGGGTGGGAGTGCAGGAGCCACTGGTGGAGAGCAGGCATTAAATCAAGAGCCAGCCAAGGGTGTAAGAAGAAGAGCAGGACCTGCAGGCTTGCAGGCTGGGAGTAGAGACAGCATAGAGCGCCTGGAGCAGGAGAGCGTGTCAGGAGAGAGCAGCTTCCTGCAGGATTTGAGTTGAAACCCCAGGTCCATGACTTCATTTGTTTGCTCTCAGAGATGGTGACTCATCTCTGCAATGACGAGGGCTACCGGAGGACAGTGGCTTGCTCTCTCTTACTTTATTAACTCATGTACTGGTAAGCTAAAGATCTGGACCTGCCCGATGACCCAAACTGTGGTCAGGAAGGTGTGTACAACAGAAATTTCTTTCTTCGTTTTGGTTTTCTAAAGAAGGGAAGAGGACAGTGTTAAGAAGAGCACCAGCTTGCAATGCCAAGCTCCCAAAGTTAGGCAGTGGCAGAAGAATGAGCATATGTATTATAGAATTATGTCATCTGAAAGCAGTTGTATGAATTTTAATTACAACACTACTTTATGTTGGGGAAATATATGTAAGAAATAGATAAAAAATATATATTTTTCATAATTTTTGAGTTGCTAGCTTCATGGCTTTAACTTTCTTTCAATCTGGGTTTCTGGTGTGCACAACTATAGTGCATATAGCACATGTGAAGGGCTGTACATGTAGGTGAGCCCAGTATTCCTATATTTGTAAACAGCAGAAAATGCTTTGCACTGAACAATGGTAAACTGATTTAAATAAAACCAATAAGCGGTCTGAGTTAGATTACTGTAACACAAAGTAATGTTAGAATTCAAATTCATAATCTTATAACTACTTTCCAGATTATAACGCATTTTCATAATTACAGCCATGAGATAGGACCTCTCTCTGTTGGATAGTTTTGCTTACCTTTTTATTGGCATTCTTAAGATTTAATTTTCCAGCATCCAGAGATTGGTTTCTACTAACGTGGCTCTAAAGTGCAATTGAAAATAAATCAGTTCTTCAGAATTAGGAAAAAGGAAGCTGACAATTAAGGAATAAGTATGTCAAAAAACAACTATGCGCTCTACCAACAATTGAAAGGAAAATTCAGAATGCTTTATCTCGCTTCTTAAGTGGAGTTATACAACAACTAATAAGGGTTGATTCTCATAGTAAATGTACTCTTGAAAATCACTGGGTTATTTATTTCCAACAAATTCAATTTTCAAAGAGTTTRTTGCCTAATATGAAGTTTTAGTGATTTATTTCTTCCCTTTTAAAAAAGAGGAATTTTGGTTTCCAAGGAAGCGTGTAACGAAACTACATTTCCAGAACTCCACAGTTTGCTTCCTGAGCCTGTTGTCACTCAAAGCTGTTTGGAGAGGATGACTCCTCTGGGGCAGTTTTAGGTCCACCTTGTTCCATGAGGACTTCTACCTGATGTAGTCCTTGGGAATGAAACCATGAAGTGGCTTTAGCTAGAAAGAAAGGAGAGAACGAGCTTGAAAGCCTGTCTGCTTCCTCCTCCCCTGAGTCCCTACTATTCTCACACCTCACATAAATGAGGTGGTCAGTTATTGCCATCTCTTACTCCTTACCTCATTTTTCTTGATCTCCTATTGCCGTGGAGCATTACACTTAGAAGGATGTGCAGAAAAATGCGAGAGAGGGGCATTTATTCATCTGCAGCAGAAATGAGCGCTTAAAAGGAAGACAGACAGATTGAGGTAGCTGTTGGAAAAGTATTTCTCAATAGAATGGATCAACCAGCCTCCTGTTTGTATTGAAGCTGGGAACTGAGCCAGATGCTCCTAAGGCCCCTGTGTGAGCCACTAATGCCGGACAGCTTCATCCTGTATAATCTATAGCCAGTGTTTCGATTATTAGCTATTAACTTGCATTGCAGATTAGTGGTTGGTGAAGCACATATGTTGGTCCTTAATCTCTGCAACCTGACCCTATGCTGAAACCCAGCAGATTTTTAAAACCTGTAGAGAAGGTAGTGGTGGCCATGTGAGGGAACAGAGGAGGGGCTCACAGTGAGCATTACTCTCAGCTGTATTGGCAGGATTGAGCTAAATGGTAACACGGTGATCCAGCTGCAAAACGCACACCAATTCCACCCAGAAGACTGCGACAAACTGTGCCTGTCTTTGGTTGTTACTGAGTCATGAGAGATAAAAATACCTTTGCTGCAGAAGGGAGAGCGGTTGTGGTGCTGCAGCCTGCGGCAAGGGAAGGGAGGGCTGCGCTCTGGCTATCTGCACAGGTAGGCTGTGCACAAGGAAAGGTCCTCTTGCGCCCTAAATGTTGGGATGGTGGTCAGCCCCACGGTGTTAATCACTGCCATAGTAAGTCAGACCAAAGGTCCATTTTTGCAGTCTCTGACAAAGACTGTTCACAAATGCTTGGAGAGCACTAGAAGAAAAAGGGCAGGAGTCAGGTGGCTGTCGTGGTGTCCCCTCCCGGCCATCAGCGTGCAGCTGCAGAGAGCCTCCCTGCGCTGGGCTGCCCTGGTGAGCAGCTCCGGGTGGATATGGCATGGTCTGCCCTCGTCCTTTGTGAGCCCATTACACTTTGACTCTGCTGCATCCTGTGGCAAGGCTTTAGCGATGCTGGCATGAAACACTGTTTCCTTTGGCTTGTGTGAGGGGTAGCGAGGACCAGATTGTCCTGTGCACGTTTCATCATCAGTGCAAAGAGCAGGTTTCAGTCTGATTTAAGACTATGTGTCATTCACCTTCTGTTAATATTCATAAATCCCTAACGAGAGGGATACCCTAACCACAGCAATTCAGGGTTTAAGTCTTTGGTGGAAGGGGTGGTGTGGTGAACTTTTGGTAGCATTTGTGTTCACATCACTACTGGAAGAGGCTGGTACATGATGTGAGTTTGACGAGCCTCTTTTTATATGAAAGGCATTGAAAAATACCATTTTAAAGGAAGAGTGATGAGCATCAACGGTTGCATTAACTGCTCCCAGCCTTACCTCCTGGTGCCCACCCATGTCAGACAGGGTGGGTCAGGGAGAGCCGCTTTCTGTCACGTCCCCTGGGGCTGCTGTTCACTGTGTGCATCTGAGGATGCCCTGACACCCCCCGCACCCCCAAAGGGCGAAGAGATGCCATTTTGTAGCGGTGCGTGACTCATCCCTCGCTGACAGCCTTCCCGCTGGTACTTCTCCTGGAGCCAGCCGGGGAGGGGGAGCAGCGCTGCCCGCCTCGCCGGGGCTTCATTGGCTGCGGCCGCCGGGGGGCCGGGGGGCCGCGGGGCCGCCCCCG
>JAYKAV010000078.1:1414301-1458940 GCA_035582835.1 Phoebastria nigripes | reverse complement strand
CGGGGAGGAGGAGGGCGCAGAGGCGTGCGTCCCCGCTCCCCCGCCGCCGGCCGCTGATGGAGGGAGAGGCTGCGGGCTGCGCCCCCCCGCCGCTGGCTGCCGCTGCCGCGCGTGCCCGGCCCGCCGGCCGCCCACCGGCAGGCCTGAGCCCCCGAGCCCAGAGCGACGGGGAGCCCGCCTCGCTGAGTTAGCTGCGCGGTGAACAAGTGCCCTGCCATGGCCAGGCCGCCCTTCCGAGCAGTTTAGGTTCCCGACATGGTCCTTTTCGGTTTTTCACATCGAGTCTGATACGCACAGGGCGCAGATCGGTCCGGGGGGCTGTTCCTCCTTCCCGTCAGCTCCAAAATGCCATCCAGAGAGTCCTGGTCGGGGCAGAAAGCGAGTAGGTCTGCGGTGCACAACTCGAAGCAGGAGGGCCGTCAACAAGATTTATTGATAGCAGCCTTGGGGATGAAACTGGGTACTCAGAAGTCATCTGTGACAATCTGGCAACCTCTTAAACTCTTTGCTTATTCACAGTTGACATCGCTTGTCAGAAGAGCAACTCTGAAAGAAAATGAACATATTCCAAAATACGAGAAGATTCATAACTTCAAGGTAAGAAATTACGCTGCTTATTTGTTTTTAAGGCACGGGGGCTATAGTTTTTATTTTAAAATGGGTCCCATATTGCAAGGAGATAATATATATGCAGACTATGACTTTCTGGGAACTTAAATGCTTCAATTAAATCTCATTGCCAGTTATATCAATACTGATTGATAGCAGAAGAACGAGGATTTTGTTGTTGGCTGCTTGTGTGCATGTATTTGTTTCAATAATATTTGCCGTATCGAGGTTATCTCTTTTATTTAGAATTGTTTTATACCGAGAGAGATGCTAAAGGTGAGAAAAACTGGCAAAGTTTTCTTTCAGTTCAGATGAATGTAGTTTAGTTTTACTTATGATGATATGATGCTGACAAATCTTTTAGATCTGTGATTAGAGGATTAAACTGATCTTATCTCAGTTTGTCGCTGGTAAATAGCTTTGGAGGTAAGAAGCATGTTCTACTGCATCTGGATTGAGCAGATGGTCTGCATTTCCCTTAGTTTCTGGCTTTTCTCCTGTGTTAATGAATTGAGTGTGTTGAAAGCAGCATGGCTTATACCATGGGGTTATTGGAGCTGCTGGCATTAGCAACTACCTTGTGTTTTAATAAAATTTACTTAGTCTTCTATGTAGCTTCTAATTATTGTTTTAATTATTTTAAATAAATGATGCTCTTTGGTAAGAGAGACACATGTCAATATAACATATGCATGTTTTGTGTCCGTATCTGTAATAAGTGTCCAGTAGGGATTTAGTAATTTAACCTTTTGGTGGTCAAATGCATTGCATAATAGGCAGTCTTTATTTGTAAGACTTAAGTGAATTGATGTTACACTGAATTCCTGTAGATGATGGTACAAACTTCATATATAGTATCTGAAGCCCAGATTTTGTCTTTAATGTGTGTTTTTTTCCCCCTGTTTAGCTTTTGTTTTTATTTATTTTAGGAGAAGGGGAAATCATTAATATAATACAGGCATCTGATGATATAAGGATCTGTTAATTGTCTCTTATTTTCAGTTTTGATTTCCATCACACGCATGTGCATGTGTGAATGTACACGTGCATGCACATATGTATATTTACCTATCGTCCATCTGATTTTATTTAAACCACCTTCTGGCTTTTGAGTTCAGATAATCACTAAAATTGGAAACTTTATATGATCAGGATGTTTTGTTTGACTTGAGTTCTTCAGTGAAGCATGAACTTGAAAACCATGTACAAAATGTTATATAAAAAAGTGTTTAATGTGAACGCTTAGCATAAAATAATCCTGCTGGCAGTCAGTTAAATGCAGAGCATTTTTTCATGGGCTCCTGAGCTGTCCTAGAGATCTGAAATGTCTTGCAACTTATATTTGTTCCTTTAGAGTTTGAAAATAATTCTTGCAGATGCCAACAGATAGCGATTTTCCATGTACTACAGTGTATGTAGGATAATACGCATTTAATTTTGTGCACATCTGTATTCCTTAGTTGCTTTCCTTTAACAGSCTGAAACACATCTGTTTTGCAAATACTCCGATAACCTGATTTTCATTCGTTTGGGTTTGTTTATTTGTTTTTCWTCCAGAAACTGTTTCTGGAAAGTTTGGAAGCTGTGAGTTTTCCAGTCTTTTTTCAAAAACAAACTGTGTGTCTGATCCAAGGTCATAGCTACAGCACAAACTTTCCACACAGATTGTTTTCTTTATAATAGTTGTACTGTAGTTCCTTTATACATACAGTTGCCAGAAAAATATACCTTGAGAAGTTACTCTTTTCTCAAGTCAGTGAAATTGGAGTCACCTTACAAAGATAATTTTTGCTATAAAAAAGTAGAAGGGAACAAACCCCTTACCCCTTAAAGGGTGTGCAGCAACCAACCTACCCGCTGAAGGAATGCTGCTGGCGTTCCCGAGCTCTAAATGTGGCCACTGTCCCATTTTTAAAAAAATAACCATAAGCCCTTCATAATTATTGCATTATGGAT
Source organism: Phoebastria nigripes (assembly GCA_035582835.1). NCBI lineage: Eukaryota > Metazoa > Chordata > Aves > Procellariiformes > Diomedeidae > Phoebastria > Phoebastria nigripes. The sequence goes on along the minus strand of JAYKAV010000078.1, from coordinate 1,456,375 downwards.
CTGAAGTGAATGGCCATCGTTAGCTCTTTTATCATTCCTTGCATCTGTCAAATTTTTCTTCTCACATGTATAGATGTCATCATTTAAAATGTCTGCAGAAGTCTCCTAGGTTGCCTGCCAAGCAGCAAATGTGCCACCCACGTGGGAAGGAAGGAAATGTCAGTCCCAGAGTCTTGAACCTAGACTTTTGAAACAAAACAAGAAAAAACAACCCAGAAATGAAACAAATTCATGTAGTTCAGCTAACCAGCAGTAACTGCTGTCCCCAGAGGCTCCACCAGCAAAAAGGAGGACGCACGCTGCTTTGCACTTCTGTGGCTAATCTTCTCTTCGTTATACAGGCACGAGGCAACAGATAGGGACCCCTAACCCTTTCCCGGCTGCTTCTTTGATCAGTCACATCACTAGTCACAGAAGTGAAGGGGTCTCAGAAGTCCTTTTATACTGGAAATGCTGTAACATCCCAGCAGAGGGAGGGGAAGTGGAGAATCATTAATGCACAACAACTAGTGCTGTTGTCTTGGAGAAGGGAAGAAGACAGCAGCAGCCGCTCCGGAGGCGGGCTGGGGTTAGCAAATGCCCAAGAGGCTTGGCCACAGGTTAGGAGACCTCAATTCTCCCTCTGCCCCTGCACCTCCTGTCCCTGTGGGGTGGGCAGGTGGGGACGCAGGTGGAGTTTGGACCCTCAGACTCTGTTGCCTCCAGCAAAGCTCAGGTAGAGGAACACAGTGTCAGAAAACCAGTGTAGTGATGGTCCTCACAGGAGTGCAGATGCCTAGGGAAGGGGTGAATGCAAAAGCTGCTTTTAACTCTTAAATTGTCAAGAGGTCTCCTGAATAAATCCGTTAATCTATGTTTTGCTCCGAGGGTTGTTTGAAAGAAGAATGTAAAGACAGTTCTGCTAGGAGTGCTGACACGGCTGGGTTTTTGAAAGGTTWTAATCTTATTTAAATCTGCTGGAATGTGAGTTGTCTCCTGCCTGAAGTGAGCAGGCTGGCTAGCTGGGGTGATGGGGAGCTCTGCGGGCAGAGCTGGCCAGTAATGATCTCCTCCAGCTCCATAATATTTTCCTGACTGGGGAGGTCTGGTCTCTCGTGAGCACATCTCAAATGCAAATACAGAGTGGCTGAATTCTCTTAAATTAATCTCCATAAGTAAAGAAAGGGATGATGATTTATAAATGTCAGATCTGACTGAGTTTTTAATGCCTATTCCTCAGGATGATAGCTAGGTATTAAAAATATTTTATTTTTTTAAGCATATTTGGACTTTTTCTAATTTATAAAAAGTTTTCAGTTAATATTTCTGTGTTCTCCTCTAGAAATCTAATATAAAAGATTAATTTCCTATTAATTCAAATATATCAGCTAAAAGAGATCTACATTGTTTGACACAGCATTTTATTTAGCTCTAATTGAATAATGGGATTTGAAGGTGAGCTAGGACTGTGAGTGTGATTTGCTTGGGTCTGTCTATTTGCATATTCRATTTCTTTTGCTTCCTCTCCGTATACTCTGCTTTTCTGAAATCCAGCACACCTAATGAGATCTCTTGTAAAATGAATCATCAGACCAAATCAGGACAGTCACTTTACCATCCTCAAAATTTCAGCCCCACCTTCTTTCACAGAAAGGCTTTTCCTCTCTTTCAGTTTCTTACGCATTATGGGGAAGAATCTCCCCATGCTCTCTGGTCCACACGTATCTATATGGACATGGGTGTGTGTGATGGATATCAAGTTTGTTCTTCCACCCGATGTAGATAAACAATAGCATCTTCTATTTGGAAGCTCTCAGAGATCTGTGGGGTGCTCTTTGAAGTGCTGACAAGGAGCATAGCTGAAGCCAGTGGTGTTATTTTCTTATGAAAAGAAGCTTTATCGTAGGGGAAAGTTCTGTAACATTTCATAGAAGTGGACAGAGTAGATTTATAACCTAATCGTTCCCATAAATTTATTCTACAGCTGGACTCTACCAATAAGAATGCTTTTTTCTGTCCCTTATAAATCTCATATTTGCTTATCTTGTCCCCAAAATGCAGCAGCTGTGATCGCTAGTAAATTCAAATACAATTTCTTACCTAGCTGATATCTGATCCATTCAATAATTTTAAGGGGAGGAAGCAGCTGGGCATCTCCTGGGCAGGCAGGTGAAGGAGGAGCTTCAGATAACAGCAGGAACCTCAGATTTGAGGGGAAAAGGGGCCTGTGGCAAGGTGCCATGTGGATTGAAACGTTCTGGGTTGGTTATTGAGAGAAGGACTGGGGGGAGCTCTGGGTTGGGATGTGTGAGGTGGGCTTTAGGCCAAAGGACTTACAGCGCAGGGGAATCCACATTGGGTTTAAGGCTACCCCATCTCTTCTCTCTCTGGTGAGGCAGGTTTTCTTAGGGTACTAAACACACAGGATTCCCCTTGCTCAGTCCTCCGGACTTTGCCTCTTTGCATCTCCTCATCTCTCCATCACCCCCCTAGTGAGGTACCTTCTGCCCTGAGTCCATCCCTATCTGACATGGAACATCTTCTGTACCTCCTCTCTGCCCGGTGCCGTGCTTTGGCCTTGGGCACTTACCTTACTCCTTTGCCTGCTGTTTGTGTGGGGTTGGAGAAAACAGTAAAACTATGCTTGAAAAATGTTAATGGCAAGGAGGGCAGCCCTGGAAGAGGAGCATTAGCTGGGAGTTATGGGATGATAGCTTAAAAGGAAGAGGAAAGGGAAAATTTGAGATTAACAGCAAGAAATCTCTTGGGTAGTGAAACTTGTTGCAATAACCTCCCCTTCACTTGGCAAATTTAAAATAAGCCTGGACAAAGCACCTTAAAGGTCTTTACTCCCCTCCAGCTTGTGTGACTTATGGGCCCTGGGGAATTTTTAGCTCCCTTGGCTGGTTATGGGTATTCCTTCAGACACCTCTGGCTCCTGATGACTGGAGCCGGCGGAGCACTCTGCAGGTGTTTCGTAACTGCTGGCAGTCCAAGGCATAAAACCACTCTTCTGCCTAGACTAGTGCTGTGGTGCTTCACTGAAACAAGAAGGTGTCCGTGACTGTCAGAGCTGGACTGAAATCTGTGTTTCCGTGTATCATCTTCCCTAGGATATTGTCYCATTTCTCTCTTGCTCTTCACAAAATAGATATGTCCCCAGAAGACTATTTTTTGCTGTCTTTCTGTGCAGTATTTGGTACTGTCATGCTGTTTCTTAGTCACTAAGTCTCATCTTACTAATGCCTGAGATGGCACAGTCAATTAATTGTAATAAATAACAGTTGCAAGGCTGCTTGGTGAATCAGTGAACGTTCAGAACATAATTCCCTTTCAAGCCAACACTTCTTCCAGAGTGGAGAGATGTTTTTCCACAGTCGTTTAAGCCAAGTCAGCAGAGATGCTGATGGGTCTTGTTTGTTGAGGTTCCTCATCTCCCTCCTCGACTGAAGCAACATCCTGGCTTTCTCTTTGAGGGTGACCCATTTGAAAGGCCCAGTGGGGCGTTCCAGAGCAGAGACAACGTGCTTTTCCAGAAATAACTGGGGGTAGAATATAGCCTTAAATGTGCACAAAAAGTGAAGGCTCAGGTAAGGACCAGTCTCTACTGGAAAGGCTTTGCCAGTATAGACAGACTCAGGCATCACTTTAATGGAGGGACTGCCRATTTTAACAAGAGTTACTCTGCCGGTGAGATTTGTACTGCTTCTTTGAAGCAAATAAGCTAACCTGGCCCTGGCCCAGATTTTACCGGTGTAATTGCATCTGTGCTAGGTGCTTTGCTAGTGTAAAAAGTCATAGCAAATTGCTTCCRTGCCAAATCTTACTATTCTAACAAGAGCTGCTCAGCAAAGCTGTGCCTAAACACTGGGAAATGGGGAGATGGAAAGTGCAGAAGAAATACTGCAAAAAGACCAGAAACTATAACAAACTCTTACTATATTAAGCAGAGCCATTTTTCTGTGACTTCTAACATGAACTCGTTTCTATTTCTGATCTTCTGAAAACTGGGGCAGATGCTGATTTGTGGTAAATTGGTCTAGCTCCGCTGAAAAGAGGATGCTGATTTTTTTTTTTTTTATTAGGTATGGACCTGGCACTGAACATATTCTCAAAACATCTTAAGTGAGTCACTGCACTCAATATTCAGAAAGAGAGCTGGGTGCCTCTAGCACAGTCCCCAGGGAGAGTCTCTGTGCGTTCTCACAGATAAGAAAACCTCAGGAAATTTGATGTTTCTTTTAGACTCCTAGTACTTGAGGGAAAAAATGTTCAAAGGCAGGGAAAATATCTGGAGAACAAAACTGGAGAAAAACTTCCACAAAACTTCTGAGAAGATCTCATCAGCTCTATGTTGTTGCTTCTGAAACTCATAATGTATTATAAGAGAGTTCAAGCCAGAAAAGCTTTTAGGCATTGATGGATTTTACTCTCCTAAGGTATTTATTTAAAGTTACTTTTACTTTTTTACTTTTTTGGAAACCAGGGCTTTTCCAAAGCAGATTCCAAATAGCACAATATTATTTAACCCTTTCTGGTTTCTTGGTGCTAGTCCCTGAATTCAAGCTTTGCCTCTGTTTAGAAAAAAAAAAAAAAAAAAAAAGCCTTTTTTCTAAATCCTTAATTTATCGAAGTTGTAATTCCTTCCCACCACGCCAGTAGTTTTATTAGTCCCCAGATGTGGATCCTGTGAGTCTTCCATGTGGACAGCCCCAAGAACGGACCAGCTCATGTCTGTGGTGAAGCTTAGAAATGCTCTGCTGGGGAGGACTGGGAGTTTGCCTCAAGGAGCACGTAGCGCACGTCGTGCTTTCTCATCATCAACAGCTTTTCCTCCAAATTAGCCWTAGCATCATTGCAAAAGCATTTCTTTAGGAATCTCTTAGGGTTTTATAGTCTATTTACATCATTACATATAGTGTATATAGTATGTGTATATATATATATACAATTTCAATTCTAAGGATTTTATTCAATTTTCACCTCTAGTTTCAGAATTTTTTTCATGGATACAGGTATCAAGTAACTTGGGCCTGGAATAAAATGGACAGTGTTCCAGTTCCTAGATACCAATTTAAAGAAAATCTGCTATTCCATCCTGAAAGAAAGGTGGCCATTTTCATTGAATTTATAAGCAAAAAAAGCCAACAACCTGCTACTCTCCAGTTTTTTGCTTTGGCTCTCCTAGAGGATGACCTAACCACAATTTCCAGTTGTTCCCATCTCTGCTGACATGATCAGTGCAAACCAGAAAGTAAACAAGACATGACAGCGCTTCTGGCTCCAAGTGGGTGAGGACCTGGAGGAAGGTTTGGCTGCTCAACATTCGTGTCAGYGTACCCACTGGCGATAACGATGCTATTTATACTCCACGCTCTGAACCATGCAGCGTTCAGCCAGCATCTCTCCTCTTGAGAGCTGCTGGACAAAGTTGTTGGGGTGGTCCCAGACTGGCTCCCCATGGTTAACACACCAGCCAGTCTAGGCAAAGACAGCTCTCRTTTTGGAGAAGGTATGTTCCAATGGTCTCAGTTACTGTCATTTCTGTTACACCTTTGCATGAAAGCGATTATCTTGCAGATACGGCTCTGCCGTGTGGGTTGTCGTGGCAGTCTTTTCGCTTCTCAGATTACTCAGCAGCAGCAATATTTGCCTCACAGGAGGAATATCATGTACTGGAATATTGGGAGTGCTTGAGACCCTTGTTTTAGAGGCACTATCTAATCATTGTAATATATGCAATGATTAAATTGAAGCGTTGCCCAAACTGGTAGTTGAGTCGATTGAGTTTCTCACTGATATCTCTTCTGTACTATTCACATCCAGGCAATCTCTGCCTGGACCAGGGATGGATGAAAAGGGCATGCCTGTTGGGTGCCAACATGGTGTTGTGGTTTAATCCCAGCTGACAACTAAGCACCACACAGCCGCTCGCTCACTCCCCCCTGGTGGGATGGGGGAGAGAATCGGAAGAGTAAAAATGAGAAAACTCGTGGGTTGAGATAGAGGCACTTTAATAAGGAAAACAAAAGCTGTGCATGCTAGCAAAGCAAAGCGAGGAATTCATTCACTACTTCCCATCGGCAGGCAGGTGTTCAGCCATCTCCAGGAAAGCAGGGCTCCATCACACGTAACGGTTACTTGGGAAGACAAACGCCATTACTCTGAACGTCCCCCCCTTCCTTCTTCTTCCCCCAGCTTTATATGCTGAGCATGACGTCATATGGTATGGAATATCCCTTTGGTCAGCTGGGGTCAGCTGTCCCGGCTGTGTCCCCTCCCAACTTCTTGTGCACCCCCAGCCTACGCGCTGGCAGGGCAGTATGAGAAGCTGAAAAGTCCTTGGCTTAGTGTAAGCACTGCTCAGCAACAACTAAAACATCAGTGTGTTATCAACACTATTCTCATCCTAAATCCAAAACACAGCACTATACCAGCTACTAGGAAGAAAATTAACTCCATCCCAGCTGAAACCAGGACACTTGGGTACGCTCAGTGCCTGATAAAATCGACTGTGACAGGGAAGACAGACATTAATAATACAGGCTGAGTTCATCGTTTTAATTGAGACTTATGATGTCTCCCATATCCAATTAAAAGCTTGGTAGAGTCCCAACAGGCAGAATTCAGTTGAYGGAATTGCAGATCAGCTAGGACCACTGAGCTGACAGCCTTCATCAGCAGTGTCCCATCATCCTTGGGAATTTGTTTGAAATACAGTATAGCCAGCAGAACTGTACCTTTGGAGCACCAYACGATACAAATGCTGGATGTGTGCCATTTATTCAATTGCCGTCGGCTTGGTCTCCTCCCTGAGCACCAACAAGGTTTCTACCCAGAGCGTAGGACTCTGGTAGCCCGAGAAGGTAGATCAGCAATGGTTTTTTCAATCCTTTTTGAAGTTGATGTATTTCATCCCAACACAGATGGTAGTGCCTGGATTTTCCAAAACCCATTATTCTCACTAGCAGTTCAGCACGGAGGGCCATGGAAGAAGCTACGCTGCTCTGTACGGAGCAGCGGTCCTGATGGAGCGGGCATTCAGGGAGACCATGGCAGCAGCCTCTCAACTGGGAAGGCTTTTTTGTACACTGTCACAAAGACTTTTGTCGTCTGTGTTTTGTCTTGGTTTTGCATATCCATAGTTTGTCGGATCCAGCCTTGCTTTCTTCCCAGGAGTGGCTTTGCTAAAGCTCTGCTGATCCATCATGTTCTTTCACATCATGTTTGCACAGCACTTTGCTGATATTTCCTCATTCTCTTCCTCYCTGCCTTGACAAGTGATATAATGTAAGTCTCCCAGTAACGAATACTAATTATCTGCTAGCTCATTCTTGGTTTTCAGATAGCAATCAAGGCTAGCTGAACAACTGCCTAGTAAAAACCAAAAGCGTAAAAAATAAGTGGCGTTACGAGATACATGGGTAACTAACTTCAACAGTGACCTTTATAGAGCCTGAGAAGTAATGGTGGGAGATCTGCTTGAGGAGTTCACAGCTTGTGGTATAATCTGTGGTCAGAGCCACCRGATCATTTTTTATTTGGTTCTCTTAAAACTTTGTCTCTTTTTCTAAGAAATATTTTAATTAAATGCAAAACAAAAATAAACTCAATTCTATAACACTTACAGTAATTAATCACAGGAGTTAAGCTATTTTTCCCTGTGTATAAGAAAATGACTTTCAAGCCTAAGCAAAAAACTGTCTTTCTACGTAAGATCACAGTAGTTAAATGTTTATTATACCTTGCTGATGTTGCGGGAGAGTTCAAAATAGAAATGCCTAGGTGTAAGCCCAACGTGAGGCTCTCCTCTTACCTCAGGCTTGCAGGACAGCTTAGTAATAGGATTTCATCTAGTTTTTGAAGCAGGTATTTTCCTTTAAAATTATTTAGATTTATCTTTTTAATTGAATATTTCCCTTGGAATTTTACAAATTAAGATTAAAACCAGTTTATCTTGCTCTCGCACTCACCCATTTTCCACATGATTAAAAAATCACTCGCAGTTGAAGCCTTATGGAAAGAGAGAGAAAAAGATTTTTGGGGCGGGAGTGAGAATGGAAGGGTTGGGAGATATAAAGCCACAGTTGGCAATCCTGCTCTCTCACACTTTATGAGACAGTAAAATCTGCATATGGCAGATGCTCTTTTTATAAGGGGAAAGAAACCCCTTGTAATTTAAGTCAGGATCTCTGGGATTCTGCTGGGTGTGTTTTCRGAAATTTTTCTGCAAAGCATGTTTTAGTTTTGAAAACAAGTTGCTTGGCAGATTTTTAGAATGGGGAGTTAAATATAAAAATCAGAATGCTATATTAAACAGTGTCATGTAACAAATGCAGTATTGTTTGCAGGTGCTGGCTCTTGAACTAGCAAAGGGATGCAAACGTTTCTTTTTAGCRTGCTGCCAGGTCCCACTCTGCAGGTTGAAACAGGATTAGAGGCTGTTCTGACCTCAGAAGACCAATTTTTCGCTATTTTCTGGCATCACTTACTGTGTCTGATTTCATTTCCAGAGATGGCGTGTATTCAGACCAGCGCAGGGTTAGACGCCCAGTTCCGCTCCATGGTAGTGGGAAGATTAACACTCCAGCACCACTGAGCTCTGGGAAAGGACAGCACCGCTTAGAAACCCCAAAAGAGGCTTCAGAGCTGATCCTGCGGGGTTGTGTGCACCGGGGACAGAAGGACATTACGGCCTTTGGGCCTCTTAATTAATATTGCCAGAGAACCTCGCTATTGCATGTCAGATAAAGGACAAAGCAAGGTAGAGCATTATGGAACATAGACAAACCTACCCTCAGCTTTTAATTTGTTTTGAGTTTGCAATCAGAATAATGGATAAGAAAGAGTAATTTGGATGGGGCAGTGTAAAGCTGAGCAGGCTCTGGATAAATCTAACAGAGAAGTTAATTTCTTAACTGATGATACGGAAAGGCATTTCAGTATTTGGATGAAGCCTGGATGCATGGGACGAGAGAACAGTGCTGACGATGCTGAGACAATGATCCTGAAGGGCAAAATCAATCTTGATCTTGTGAAGGGTGACCAATACATGCAGTGTTGGTAGGGAAGAGGAAAGTCTGTTTTGTCCTTGTCATTTTTAAGCTGATGAGTCATGTAAACTTCTCTGAGGGGTGAGCCGAGACACAGGATAATGTCAGGGGAACTGGCTGTAGTAGAAAGGCAATTTTTTTTGTATCTAGGTGGATGATTGTTATTAGAAACGTAAGAGAAACTGAGCTCATTAAAAAAAAATTCATAATAATAAAACAAAAATAAAAATTAAGGGAGAGGAGGCCAGGATAGGACCCCACAGTCTGGGGAAAGCATTAGAAACGCTTCAGCAAATGGCATGTTCAGTGAATTTGATGATTAAAATCAGCAAGTGGAGAAGCACAGGGATAGTATCATTCTTTTTATTTAGCAAGAAATATTAATGTGTCAGAATTTGTTCTTGTTCTGCCTAAAGAAAGACATCAAAATACCAGCATTTCAAGGAACAACACAAAATTCCCCCTCCTTTACAATCAGAAATACTAAAAAAAAAAAAAAAAAAAAAAATTTTAAAAAATTYTYTTATAAAGYTKAAAAGGATTCTRAAAAAARATTWTTTTTTKCTCAAAATTTTGAACTGGTCCGTCCCCCCCCCCCCAATTTTCCTCAATGGAAATTTTCACAAATATTTTAAGTAAGTGTTTTGGGGGGAATGTTCCTTAAAAAAAAAAAAAAAAAAAAAAAAAAGATGGTGACTGAAAATAAGCTTTTTTTCCCCCCCCCTGAAAAAGTTCTGTTAGTCCTGCAGGCATTAAAGCACAGCGTTTTGCTTCAGGATATTAGAATGTGCTTATTCTGGGAAGGGAAAGCTGCCAAAGACCTGGAAAAAAACACAAGGCTGAGGAAGAAAGCCAAGAGGATGTGGGTAGTGCAGGTGGGTAACGGAGAGGAAGGTGTGAAAAATCTCTTTGTGCTGAGAGGAAAAAAGAAAATGGAGACTGCAGCTGCCGACAGTCTTGTCATCGTTTGCTGTGTAGAAGTCAGCTGGAGCTGTAGGGAGAAGGGGGCTCATGGAGCGCATCGCACCTTCAAAAGGTGCGTGGGAGTGGGTGCGGATGGCACCTAGCGTGGCTGGGGGGAGGCAGCCTGTGCCAGCGCTGGGCGAACGTGACGCTTCGCACTATTACACTGCCTCCGGAGATGCTCAGCAGCGTAGGGCTAGAGGCGATTATAAGCCTAGCTTAGCACAGGCGTGCATGTGAATTACTTGGTGAATTCAAGAGTAACTTTCCAGGCTAATACAGCAATCTACCTTACTGCTGCTTCGTGGGCAGCAAGCGCCCAGGAGGCTGCAGACCTTCCTGTAGCCAAAACTGAAATGTGGTCTGAATTGCTGGGTGCTGCTCTGGGTTGTCACTTGTTTGAGGTAAGTGTCACCCGGGATCCAGCCGCTAGTTAAATCAGCGGCACGGGGGATGCTCGCCACCTCGGTCAGGCCAGTTCACGTTTTGCTCTTTATAACCAGAGCCCTGTGTGGATGTCAGGCACACGCATTTCAACCAGCTCCTCTCTTCTGCTCCACACTGATCCGACCGGGCAGTGCACGTGCGTGAGGTTCCTGCCTGCTCTGAAGCCCACTCAGTAACTCTGGAGAACCGAGTGACTTAAGCCTAAAGCATTTTTATTACATTTCACTACAAATTTCATTTATGATCACCAGTTACTGATTTTTTTTTTGTCAGCCTGTCTATTCTATGTAGAGGCTCAAAGCCTTTTACGCTGGCTAAGGAAGTAACGATTTTCTCTGCAAAGAATCCTGTGGTTTCCTACAGCAGGAACTTTATCAGAATAAAATCAGAAGCAGCTAATGGTGGCTGCAGGATTTGTAACAGGCATGTGAGCCAGGACTGAAAGCAGCATTGGCTTTTTTCTTCCTTAGCTTTGAATTTTTTTCCTGGTTCAGTGGATTCTTGTTTCCATTTACTAGATTCGTTTGGATTTTCAATATGTAGCATTAGTCTGAAGAGAATAATTTCCTTTTAGCGTTATTCTAAACTGGAAAGCCCCTAAGTGCGTTTGCAGTATTTCTGTGTAGCACTGGTATTTTTGCCTGGCAGGACTCCCTCTGCCCGAGGCGAAATCTTGCAGCCCCCTACGCATTTCACACAGTACCTTATGGAGGGGAGGGCAAAGCAGAAGACATTTTAAATTGAGAGGTGAACTCTTGCACGGTCGCTGCAAAAGCCTTGCCTCGTGGCTAAAATCCTGCCCAGGCGGAGGGATGCCGGGAGGCGGGAGAGGGGCTGCGACCTGCCATTGCTCTTCTGCCCAACATGGTCTGGGAGCAGGCACCCCCAGACCCGGTTCTGCTGCACCGGATGACTCAGGATGGAGAGCTCCCGTTTCCCATAGGTCTGCAAGAGTCTTGGCAGTTAAATCTTTCTTATGTTTTTTTCTTCCTTTCCTGCGGTGATAAAGGGAAGCTTCCAGCAACTGCATGTGGTGCCTTCGAAGAAGAGGAATTCGGCCTTGTTTAGCCACATTGATATTGWTGTCTGTGAAATAGTTGGGTCATTTTCTGTAATTTTCCTTTCTGCTACTGTCTTCCAGGTGCACACGTTCAGGGGCCCGCACTGGTGTGAATACTGCGCCAACTTTATGTGGGGCCTCATTGCTCAGGGAGTAAAATGTGCAGGTAACAGTCATTCAGTCTTCTTTTCCTAAGACAGTCCTAATGTTGTAACTGTTTAACGTGCTGCCTGCTCCACTGTAACGCCGCGTGGTAAGGCTCTGTTCTGACCCCTCTCAAAACCGAAGAAGGAAACGTATCCACTCTACTGCTGATGGTTTCAGGTACCTGTTTCACTAACATCACTGCAGTGATGCAGAGCACCTCTAAAGCGCTCACTGAGGGGAAAGGATAATTAAGGGATTTATTTTTTTCCCCCTTTCAGAATGGAGGAGAAAATAGATAGATGCGTTGTTAGCTGTGTTTCTTTTATAACACTTGTATGTATTGGTAGGTGTGAGAAACTCACTGAGGGTCGATCAGCAAATTTCACACYGCTGCTGTGAAACAGGCATTCAGGTTTATTTTACGTATAAGCCAGCAGACTCCCAGTGTGCCATAGACCCTAAGTCATGTCTCCTACTTGCAAACTTAAAGTAAGAAAAGGGATGATGAATAAGGGACGGGTACTGAAATGTTACATAAACATTCAGGTGCTGGTAGAAATGTATTACACACATGGGTGTCACTGCAGGCATTTCTGGGATAAAGCCTCTCCGAAGTAAAACAATTTGACAGTTTTATTGATATGATTCTTCTGAAAAGAAAGGACAGTCAGCTTTTTTCAAAGGCAAAAAGGATCAAAGTGATCAAAATAGTTTACTGTATTTAAAAAGTATTTTATGACATTCTAGCAGGCAAGCACATTTATGTAAATGGTGCAAAAAAATGTTGATGTATGAAGACCTGCGTATGTTGCCCTGGAAACTGAATTTTCAAGCTAATTTAAGAAAATCTGCTCTGTCTAAAGCTTTCTGAAATCTTGTCTCAAGCAAATAAGAGGGCTTTTTATCACAGAACTGCAAAATAATGTAAAACTACAAATAATTTATAGCCAAATGTGATTGAAATATTTTAAAATCCTTCCCCCATAATTATTTGAATGCAATATTCTGTCATTATCAATAGACTCTGCACTGTCCAGGATGTATTAGAGAGTGCAACTCTGTTTTAAGTAATGATTATGTAAAAATGGCATTTTCTTTCTCAGTATTTTCCCCCTACTAAGTATTTAGGGTTGCAGCCATGTCCTTTGCTTATGAATGAAGATTGTTAGTACTTTTTACTGCTGTTGATTTTGCACAGGTTGTACAGTGCTAGAAGAGAAAGAGGAAGCCTGATTTTGTTCTTGAATTGTTCTCTGATTACAGTATTCATTTTTTGATGACACGTGAGCCAGTAAGTGTGCCATCTTCCTTCCTTGCGTGAGGTAGATTCCTCAGTTTTCGCATTTAGGAGAAATACCAAGTATTTTCCGATTTACGTTAAGTAGCTTTGATCCAGAAAATCAATAAAAACGAACAGTATGAAGGCTCACAATGCTGCATGGCACTGTGGAATGAACAGATAATACTGCTTTTAGAATTAAACMCAAAGTGCTTATGATTTTGTACTACCCTTTTTTTTTGTTGCTGTTGTAACTAAAGTAGAGCTGATTTTCTGGTTTTATGCAGATTTTCCTAAATTATGAGTTTCCAAAAACTTCCAAAGTCTGGTTTTCTTTCCTCCTTATGGGGATGGTAGTAAGTACTGCATGTCTTCTTTTTTTCCTCCTTGCAGTGTAGAGGAACATATGTGTATTAGATGACTTCATAGGTTCAGAAACTATAATTAGGGCTTTCTATCTTGTGTAAGGTTTCATATCGGTGTCGGTAGCTTCCAGTAATTTCGATGATCTTATTTATATTTTAAAATCCCATGTTGTATGACTGCACTTGCTTGCTGAAGCATCAGCGAGGGGTTGGGGCAGGGGGAGGCTGAGGTTTCTCGGGCCACGCTCAGGGTCGTTGGGCGCGACCAGGCGAGCTGCCGACGAGCAGCATCATCAGCCGGGGTGCAAGGAGGAGCCGGTGAGGAGCCGTGCAGTGGCAAGGCTGCTGAGCAGCGCTTCCTCAGCCTGGCAGGTCTGGTTGCCGCAATGTGTCCTGCGTGGCTTGCTTGGAGTTGAGGAGCAGGAGAGTCGGGCTTTCCCAAGGGCATGGGTTGCAGCCGACCCACCTCGCTTGTCCTCCCCTCACTGCAAGGCTAGCATTTAGCCACCAGCCAACCTCGGCGATAGCTGACAGAGAACTAGGGGCTTCCCAGATGATTTTATTCTCATAAATTTCATAGAAATCAGTGGCTGGGTAGAGGAGAGGGACTCCAGGCAGAGCCCCACAGAGGTGGACATGGCAGGACAGGCTCAGCAGTGCCCCAGTCTGCCTTGTGCTGACGTAAACTAAGGGTTCGCGTCCTCGGGCAGCGGAGGAGCTGGAGCTGCTGTGGTGGAGGGATGTATAGGACACAGCAAGAATAAAAAGGGGAACTAGGTAAGAAACAGCTATTCACAGTAGGATTTTTTGCTTTGGGTTTTGTTTTGTCATTTTGCAAATCAGTGGAGGAGGGCTGGCTTATCGGCGTGGCTTAGCCTGTGTTGTGAGGTTTGAATGTTGCTTGTTTGGTGAGGGTTCATTTGGCTGGATTTTTTTAATTTGTTTTAGTCCTGTGTTGTTTCAYGCAAACAGTTGAGCTTCTCAGTTTCTTTCTGTGCCTCATCTGTAGCAGTGTCTACCTGCTCCTGTCAGCTGAGGCTGTACAAGCCATCAGAGCCAGAAGCTGTACAGATCTAGGCATATTGGAGGCAAGTCAGAGGTGCACAGATACAGTGGAGGGGTCTTAAGTGTTTTTTGGTGTGTTGTTTGTTTTTTTTTTTTAAAGTGATCAGTTTGAACTGAGCCATTTTAATATGGAAACAATGAGGCACAGTAAACAAGGAGCCACATGAGGCCATTGCTTTTCAAAGCAGGTTCGTACTTCAAAAAAAATTACAGCTTTTAGCAGGAGGCAGCCCACTTRCATTCAAATGGGGTTCAATGCCACTCCAGGGAAATCCACAAAATCTGTTTTGTGGCCTGTATAATCATTTTATTGAAAATACCTATGAGCAAAACTGCACCGATCATATGTAATTTTATACTTTTTAAAGCATTTGCTTTTTATAGCAAACAGTTGCACATCTCAAGAGGACTCTATTTGCTGTAAAGAAGTGATAAGTTTAACAAATACAAATGGATTACTGCATGGACTACTCTCAACCATTTTAAATCCTCTACTCTGCAGAAGCACAAAAACATGCAAGAAGAGAAGTGTGGGACAGTCCAAGACTGGACAACAAAGATAAATATCATCCATTTCAGAAAAGAGGAGGAGGAGCAGGAGGAAAAAGTGGAGCTTATTTCTAATGGCTGATAGATTCGTTTTTGTTACACAAACAAGCCAATCCTTTGAAAAATAATAAACCAGAACCAAACACATGCTGCAGCAACCAGCGAGGATGCCTTAGCAACTTGAACTGCCTTGACTCATGCTTTGGTGCAGTCTGGCATGACTGAATGTGTCCTTCTCCACCAAAATACAGCCTTGAGTGTGTTCAGTATCTTGTCAGGTACACTCATGTACGATTAACCCCTGGAAGATGGGTTCTCCCTAGCTTATCCTTGTTCAGGTTTTATGGCAGACAAAGGAAGAGGAGTATGTCTTTTCCCTTCCATAAAGATAAGAGGTAAATGTAGGCACCATGTTTGCCACCTGAAGGGTAGTTATTGGTTGAAGAAAGATGTTGGCTGTCATCTTGAGTACAAAGGTTTCGGGATTAATGCAAGCCACCAAACATGGGAAGACTTTACTGTCTTTCAAAATTAAGAYCTAGGGTGATGTCCAGGATTTGGATCCTGTAGGAAATGAATTGGTGGACTTACTCTGACTTCTGCTGGTGATATATCCAGAGCAAAACAGGAATAATTTATTTTTCCTTAAATTTTGTTCTCTGAAATTTGATCTTTATTTCATCAACTTTTTTAGAGACAGATTTGCTTCCTTAGAGTGAATCCTTATAATAGACATCTGCCCTACTGCCTCGGAGGGTTGTGCTTCCAATTTTTGCATCCTAGCCACAGGCCCTTAAAATTTTTGTGAGATGAAGACTCACCTGCATGCAAGAAATTTGCCTTTTCTGATGGCATGCTCCATCTCCAGTGTGCTTTCCTGCAGGTTTTTGCCATAAGTAGAAATGACTGAAGAAGTGTTTGAAATCACAATGCCACCAGCTTGTGTAAACATTGAAGCTCCACAGAAGCTAATGAAGACATAAGAGTTTACCCCAGCTCAAAATCCAATGCATGAAAAATGTATTCTTAATTACATTCCTCCTATGTAAGGCTCCCCTGTGCTCACGGGGCTCATCCTATTGCCCAGAATGTGTCCAGGAAAGAAATTATAACAATATCCAAAGAAAATTTGCAGCTAGGCACCAGGGAGTTCAGTTTATGAATGATACAAACATGTAACACCCAGTAGCATTAATGGAGAATAGCGTGTGTTATCAGAGACTAGAGCATGGCATTAATGATGCTGTTAGTGCACTATCTGAGTAGACTTGTAGACAAGCAGACTAGTAGACTTGTCAAGCTGCTGCGTGTGTCCTGTCCCCTTCCCCAGCCCATCAGAACATTTTAAGTTGCTGTATAATCTGCTCCTTCCTCTGTACCCTTTTGCTTGTTGTTCTTAGTGAGTAAGTGATTTAATCAGAAGATTTTTTGGAACAGGCTGGTTTAAGAGCATTAATTAGCTTATCTTAAAGGAAAGATAATTTTTTTGACTGTATTTCACTAGATACTTTTGATAGTGTTTTGGGCTGCTCCTTTTAACACCAGGCAGCATCACCCTCTGAGGCTGTATGTGAAGCACCATTTCTGCTGCCTTGATAGATTTGCTCTGAACTGTCTCAGCCTGCCACCCATGCAGCAGTTGCCCATCTTTTGTTTCCCTTGGAGTAGGTAACTTCTTTCTGAAGAACTGATAGAAATAAACTTGAAGCTGAACTATCAGTGTGGGGGCAACCAGCTGCCACTGCCTAAGCCCAAGCAATATTGCTGCCAGCCCTGTCGGCAGTAAGCCCCAGGAGTTCATTTTCAGAAAAGTTAAAGTACAGTCTCAAAGCAGGATTGTGCTGTGAATTACCGCTTAAGCATTTAATTTCCCCATTTCATCCGTTTCCTTCTCCAGCAATTGAAAAATGTACAACTGCCCCATGTCCTTTGCTGTTTTGTTTTGCCTTGCTATTAAATCCCTTGTGTTGGACAGCCCTATGTTGCTCCACTGGTGTGTAAGGATGAAGGAGACCGCAAAGGAGCCTGCCTGTCCATTGTGCAGGCACAATGCTYGTGCTTTTAGTGCCTGGAAGAACGACTGATGCTCTTGTGACAGTAACTCAGCAAAGGGGAGGGCAAGGTGTGCTCATCGTGGTGCCCACTCTCAAGGTATTTTGCATGCCTCGGTCATGATAAGCTCCCATTCTGCGCACACCTGTATCTTAAAAACACATCCAAGTTTCTTCTGAGATGTGTACCCAGATTCTGCTGTTTTCCCTGACCATGTAGGGCACAGACAGTCAGCCCGAAAAGGGAACAAGAGCAAAGCAAAGCCACAGAGGTCAGGGCTGTGGGAAGGGGACTGTTTGGAGAACGGTACCTGCCCACCTCAGGCAGGTGGTGATGCTGTTGGAGGAGATGGCGCGCTGCCTAACAGGCTGTTCCACCAGCTCAGGATCTGGTGGTGTTCCTGCGAGGAATAAGCTCCAAAATTTTGAAATGCTAATCAGGCAGTGGAGCCTTGCTTCAGAGCCGTTCCCATGGGGAAGCTATTCTGGAGCTATATATTCTTGAAACTGCAAGTCCTAAGYGGCTTTATCTGCAAGCCCACACAGACCTGGAAGCCTTGAGCAAGCCATCGGCCCATCAGGGGAGCTGTTGAGGAGGTCRGCAGGTGTCGTGGCAGGAAGCCAGGGAAGTTTTTGAACAAACTGTGATTTTTCAAAACTTCCATAAAATGAAACCATCGCCACCAAACGTGTTCTGCTGAAAGAACATTTCACCTGTGTTTTCCAACGAGCTTTTGGAGGCACAGATATATGTGTTCTTTTGATTTGGGATAAGGGGGGATTGGCTTGTTGGATTGGCTTTTTTTCTTTTTATTCCATAAGCCCTGGTTTTTCTGTAGTATTGGGTAATTTGGTTGCCAAGTAACTAGCTGCCCTCTAGAAATCCCTTCCTAAAGAATAATGTACCCTATAGTGCATGATACAGTAGTACAGATGATAGCAGGTTTGGGGGAGCATACACATATGTTTGGAAGCAATTTTTGCCATGGCGCTGCTTAATAAAGTGGCTTAAGACTCTGGTGGGACCAAGGTTGCTTCCAGATGTGCATTGCACATTAACAAATGGCATGTACGTAAGGCAGTGTGGCAGCTCCAGCGTTGCCACCCRGGCTGGAACAACTCTGCTGAGGAGGAGGAAGAGGGCAGACCTTCATGGCACCCCCCTGCTTTGTGCWTGGAAGCACAAAGTGCAGCACACAGGGCCAGTGGGGTTGCTACGTTCGTGTGCTTGTTCGCACACACTGCATCTGAGGGAATAGAAAACATTGCTTCCTCTGCTACAGAAGAGAGCGTTAAATTATTAAAGGAAAGCTACTAGCTCATGATTGATTTATGAGAGCAAATTTCTTTCTAACCTTTTCACCCTTGCAAAAGTAACGATGCCAATACTTTGTGCTTGTGTAGAACCCGTCATCTTCGTATGTCAGCTTACCAAAGGCAGCGGTGTTATCCCGTCTGGCAGGTACCGCAGTGGACCTGCCCAAGGCAACACACAGTGCCAGCGCCCCAGCTCTGCGCCTCCCACCCTCCCACACTTACCATAAACCTCTGAAGAGTCTTTCAGAACTTTTTGCAGATAATGTAAATCTACCTTTTAGCTCTTAAAGCTGCTCCTCAAAGTGACAAAATGCATAAATTTTCTTTGGGATAATTCAAAAATATAATTAGAGTGATGTATGTAGCATACGATATCGTTCCAATGCAGCGTGATCAGCAGCCATGTTAGCCAGTAAATCATAAACCAAAGGAAATCTAAAACTGACTAAAATCAAATCAGCAGTATAACAAAAAGTGACAGCTAAGTATATTTTAGTCTCTGCAAATATTTATAATGTGTGCTCATGGGGCGGTATTAACGTACATATATCTTTTGGCTCTGCTCATGCATTAATATGAACACGTTATTTGTTCTTTCAGCCCAGTGGACCAACATCAGTATTAGCTGTTTCTAAAACACTACCAAACCTTTTTCTAGGTATCATAGGAAAGTATTGTCAAACTGGTTTTAAATTTAATACCTCTCATAGAAGTAATGTCACAGCCCACCTGAACTCCTAGATCAATATGCTATTAAAGTCAGGGCAGCTTATCACAGACTTTTAAACCCGTCCTCTAAAATTACTCTTTTTTTTTTTTTTTTCCTAAATTTCCAAACTTCTTATAAACTCTTGAATTTATGACTGCATTTTTTTTTTTTGTCACATTTGGTATATTTGAAGGGTGGCTACAGTTTGAAAGCACTGTAAAAAGGAATAGTACACGTGACTCTCAATTCTAGTCCTGACAAATCATCTCTGTATAAGGTGAAATTCTAATTAACTGAAGTCAGCAGAAGTTTTCCTATTGACCTGCAAGGGTTCATGACTGCATCTTCTAAATCTGTCCTGTATTATTATAGGATTTATYAGCAGATATGATGCTGTAGGGGGATTTTTCTTTAGCTCCTCTCCAATTTGTATAGCCAGCCAGCAGGTAAGCTCTGATGAACTTCTGTAAGAAATGGATAAGGCTCCTGGTTACTTTAGATCCAGAATAAAGCTGCTAACGCCAGCTTAGCTATTCTGGATTTATTTTGATATAACCAAAAGTAAATAGACTGTAAATTTGAAATCAAATGAATCCTCTTGGTCTTAACGAACCCAGCCAAATCATGAAGCTCATGTGTGAACAAGGCAAGCAGTCCTAAAGCTTCACCACGTGGCAGCACGCAGAGATATTCAGGACTCGGCTTTCTTGTTCCTTCCTAAAATAATGGGTTTCAAAGCATTCATGAAGCATCTGCAATGAGAACAGAGGGCATTTTTATTTAATAATATGCAATCTGCAACATAATTCCTGTCTTTTAGTACTAACAAGTAAGCTGCGTATAGAGTAGAAGGTTGGCACRTTCCCAGTGCTCAGTGGAGGAGGGCTGACCTCCTGCCCGTGTGCCTTTTACCTTGTTGGAGGTAGCAAGACCGATGGTCATCCTTCATCTATGCGTGGCTCTGGTTATCAGCTGAACCAGAGACTAGTGACTGAGACATGGCTGTGCTGCCTTTCACGAAGTATTGTTAGCTCAGGAGAGGGGCCCACCTGGTAGGAAGCGTGGCGCTGGTGAGTTTCTGCTTCTTTATTGGAAAAAAATACAATTTTTCTGTTGCAAATTCACTGAAATCTTCTAGAAGTATATATTGATGCAGAATTGCTAAAGTGAGGTGCTCTCCTACACTTACTTAAGAGGTAAAGAGCCTTGATTGTTAGGAGGATACCACACAGCCCAATAATATTGAACCTAGTGCTCATGCATTTTCTAAGCATTAAGTATCTGAAATATTTCTGGGTTTTAAATGTTTCTCAGGAGTGTTTGTAAGCCCTTAAGCAGTGGGTTGGTGCATAAAGTCTAATTAAATGCAAAGGAAGAACAAACGAGAGAGGAGGAAAATTGACTTTTGCATTTGTAATTATTATTCTGCTATTAATGAGGTCGGATCCAAAGCCCATTTGAATCTATGGGATTAGCAGTAACACAATTATTTTCAGAAGCAAGGTTTTCACATTGAAAACATCTCTGTAAGTTAGATATTTTAATGAAATGAAACTTTCTTGTGTATAAATATAATTAGGATGATCTCAGTGAATGTGATAATTGTCTTAAGTCAAGTACAAGATACCTGGAAGCATGTTTTTCCTTTTTTTGTATATTTTAGTCTTAATTATCCTTGGATTCCCAGAAACATAACTCTGAGCTATATTGCTGTCTGTGTGAAGCAGCTAATTTGCACTCACAAAATCGCTAGTGAGTCCTCATGAGCGAGACGCTGCCATTCCAGTCTTGTAGACATTATTTTTGACAGCCATGCTAGACCATTTCACGCATGTTGGAATAGGTGCTTCTTGCAGCAATTGTAGGAATTCTATGCATAATAATTATATTTGCATTAGTAAACACTATTACTGCAAAGTTAGGGTTTCGAAATAAAGGAAATCAAGAATTAAGATATCCTATGTGGTCTTAATTTGCTTCCCTTCTGTGTTTGCGTTAAGACGTTGCCTCTAATTATTTGACTACTTACTATTTTTACTCCCCAACTTCATCCTTATTCTGAAAGCAGAATGGATGGTACTTGCTTAATAGCACCTATTCAGTATTTTGTCTTCTTGTTGTTAAAAGTGTAGCCATTGGTCTTATTAATGGTACAGTATTCAAACCTCACACCAAAGATGAGTAATTTCTCCTCTGTATTTCCACAAACATTTAATGAATTTGTTTCTACAAGACCCAGAGGAGGCAAGAACAGCTTCTCCTTCCCGTGTTAACAGCTGAAGCAGAGACACTAAGGGATTCTGGTCGCGTGTTTCCAGTGAATTTGGGTTCCCTATTCAAAGCGCAGAGGGACCTGATTTCTCAAAGTTCAGACAAAATGTAGCGCTGGCGATAGATACTTAAAGCATAGGTGGAGCTCCCCTTGCCTGCACTGGCTGGCACGCTCAGAGTTTCCTCCTCCCACACCCCAGAACCGCAGGCAGGGTGGGTGCTGTGCGTGACGAGGTTGTGTGGTCGTGCGCCTTCCAACTAGGGGTCTTAGAGCACTTGATTAAATGTGGGGTTTAGATGAATGGTCAGGGAAAGGCAAGTGCTTTGGCTGTTATTATCTCCTCTCTGTCACGAATGAGGCAACGGAGCAAACGCTGAAGGAACCCGCACGACCAAACTGAACTGCTCCGTGCCTGGAGGGACAGCAGTTGAGCCTGCCACCGCCTGCGGCTCCGGGACAGCCAGCTGTGATGAGCAGCTTCTGGGGCGAGCCCAGGAGAGGGCTGTGGGCCAAAGCAAGCGACCGAGGCTGACCAGGGTGGGCCCCCATGGTACCCCCGGGGGTACTGCTTGTTTGCAGGGGGCCGGGTGTCGCGTTGCATGGCTTTGCCCAAGGTGGGGTTCGCAACACAAAATCACAGCCAGGTGGGAAATTCAGCATTTGCAGCTCCGTCTTGCGCATTAACCGCTCCTCGCAAGGAGGGGAGTCGCCTCTGCACAGAAATAGCTAAAGAGAATTTTGATCAGCCATTTCATCTGGATCAGAGTCTGTGCGAGTTTTGACTGATTGAAGGTGACGTGCCGAACTTGAATTGCAACCAGAGCTTGGATGTTTTACAGAGGATCCTAAGTGACAAAGCTGGTTGCTTTACAGGCCTGTTAAGTAAACAAAGTGCTTTTAGCAGCAGGCTGCAGCTGACTTAGTGGAAATTAAACTTACCGATGAATTCTGGGGTTTACTGTTTTGGAAAGAACAAAGTCAAATAATCTATGGAGCGTTAATGAAAATACAAGTATTGGCAAACTCAGCAGGAATGAAATACGAAGGGAATCTATATAGACAGATACTCAGTACTGCAGTGGGAGAGGAAAGTACAGATTTTCATCAAGGCATTGATCCTTCAAGCTCCTACATCCCTTAATTCTGCAGAAATCCAGGGGGGACTGTATGGCAATGCAGCGATGTAGAGAAACACTTGCAGAACTGGACTCTCGGTGTATACTGAGTGCACGTCAGAGCGTGGCAAACGCCCTGGCTGCGAAGTGCCACCTTTCTTGCTGGTTGCTATTTCTTCGCAAGCACCTGTGAGCCTCCGTTGCAAAACAGGAGGAATGGCAGTGAAAATGGAGTCACTGGGGACTGCCCTGGGCCCCGGGCAGTGCGGGAGGCTGCCTGATAGTGTTGACTGCAGTGTGTGCTTAGCTTAAAGGGGTCTGTGTTGCTCTTCCCATCTTCACTGTGTAATTGGTGGTGTTTTCCAAGATTTTTTTTCCCAAACCCAGAGTATTATGTTTTTGAATGGTTTTGGGCAGAACAAACGTTTTTCTGTAACCTGATTTCAATTAAGTTTCACTTAAAGTAAATCTCATTCTTGGTGTGTTTACAATAAAGCTGTGGAGTTGTTTATGTTTTTTTTAAAAAAACACAACAAATTTTCCCAAAGTCATTTTTAAAGGAAACAGAATTGTTTTGGTGCTTGCCAATACTTTGTTTCAGAAACATCCTGTGAAACGGCATCAGAATTGCAGCTGCTGTGACTTAGCAAAGTCCTTTGTAGACTGCTCGGTCGCAAGAAACCACCAACCAGCTTGGTGACCCCTGCGTCTGCTTTTCAGCTCCCCTCCGAGCTGGGGAATGGGCCCTGTCACTAGCAATGCTATGCATGGGCTGCCACACCTGGCAAGAGCRTAGGCGTCCCTGAAGTGGTTCGGATCTCGGGGCTGCCTTGCCAATGTGCGCTGCAGAGGGGTTGTAGCCTTCTGCGACCGAGTCCTGACCTTCATCTTCCCCAGGAGGTGTCTAAGTGCCGCAGTCCAGCACTACAGTAAAACTGTAAGTGTTAGGAAATCCGCAGCAACTTGGGAAGAAAGTTTAGATCGTGATAGCAACATATGTAATAGTCGTGGGGAACATAATTGACCCTTAGATCCTGATTCGAAAAAACGTTCGAAAAGTTTGTCACTTTGTGTTAAATCTTCTAGGGATAGAAGAAATGTCTTGGGTAGAAAATCTGTCTTACTTCAGGTCTGTCCCTACCTCGTGCATTTGATGGTTAAGAGGTCTTAACAGAAGTAGTAGTTGCGAGATCAGGTCAGATCCTGCCGGAGCTGTACGTACTCCGCAGTACTGACCTCGGGATACACATTTTCACCAAACGCCAGCCTAATCGTCTTTTCATTTTTCTCTCAGATTGTGGTTTAAATGTGCACAAGCAATGTTCCAAGATGGTCCCAAATGACTGCAAGCCAGACCTGAAGCACGTCAAAAAAGTGTACAGCTGTGACCTTACAACGCTAGTAAAAGCACACTTCACTAAGAGACCAATGGTAGTAGACATGTGCATTAGGGAAATTGAATCTAGAGGTAAGGCATAGTTAATGGACTTTCGTTGCTTTACTGATAATCCGTTTAGATTGATCTGGGTCATCTGGGTTTCTGCTGAACGTATGATTGCTCAAAACAGATTTGCACAAGACATTTTATGACTGCCAATTACCCTGCACAGCTAATATTATACTTTGCATTATTTCATGGTTTGTACCCATTTATAATTTTTATAGATTCTGCTAGAAATTGCTTAATGGACAATTACTGCTTTATAGTTATATATTGGCACCTATCTTTCCAGTAATATTTTTATTTAAAAAATTAAGTGAATGTGCTAAAAAAAGGCAGTTAGTATTGATGAGTTTCCTTTTGCTAGTTCCCCTAGCCCACGCTGAGTATCCTTTTCTAGAATTAGAGTATTTGTTTTCATTCTGAAATAATGACTGAACATCAAGTATGCTAATCTATCTCGGTTATTTTTAAATCGGTTGTAATTGGTTTAATATGTTTCTTCAGCTCTGAAATGGTTTGTAAACATAATTTAGTGCTGATATAACAAGGCAGCTAATGGAAGGGTCAGGGTTAAAAGGCCAGGATAAGATTTCATTCTGAAAGAAAAGCCTGATAAGGCTTTTAAAACGTGCCTGCTTTTTCTGCGTTAAATGAAGAACCTGGCAAGGGAAGAACTGGGTGGAAGGAAACTGTAAAATTAAGACTAATTTTAATCTTGTGAAAATGTTCATTGCAGGTCTTAATTCCGAAGGACTATACAGAGTCTCAGGATTTAGTGATCTTATTGAAGATGTCAAAATGGCATTTGACAGAGGTACAGTCTTTCCTGCATGCTGAAACTTCGTGCTGATGTATTAAATACACACAATTTTTCTGCACAGCCCCTGTCTGTGTCGTGCTGCACTGCCTCAGTGGGCTGAAGGAGTCCGGCAGCTGTGCTAGCAGAAGGGGAGTCTCCCCATCAGAAAAGCATTATCAGCTTCACTTTGGCCTTTATTACCAAAATCTGCTTTTCTCCATCAGTATCTGTGCTTCAGTAATGATGTGCATAGGAAAGGACAAAGCTCTCTGAACTACTGCCCTAGTTTGCAAGTAAAACTACGCTCAGGGGGGTGGGGGAGGGATAGAGGGCGAGTGGTGAAGTACCTTAAGAGGGCTGTGCAACTTAAATCCATCTTTCTGGATGAAAGCTCCAAAATAATAAGATGAATACAATAGTGCAAACAAAGTTTGAATTATTACAGTCTAAAAGAAGGTCAGTGAGAACATACTCTTCTCTCTGAGAAAAGGCAGTGGGAAAATTAAAGGCTTTCCAGCTGCAGTCCCCTTACCCCAGTAGAAATGAAGGCCAAAATCCACCCTGGAAACTCTCCCTCCTGTTTTTCCGGAGGACTGAACCTATTCAGACAACATCTGCCTCCTCTGCAGCGTTAGCAGGGTGGGGACGCGCTGGAGAAGCCAAGTTCTGGATCTGTGTCCGCTGCGGTCAGGAGTAGGTAGTATGCTGTAGCTAAATGGTGAACACATGTTTTTCCTATAAAATGAGGAGGCTGTGAACTAAGTTGGTTTTCTTTCTTTTACTTTTTTTCCCAGACTCCCCTGATTTCTCATTCAGTGCTGACAAATGTGTTGTTTGGCAACGCAATGTGTCCAGAAATAGCCAAACTTCCACACATTTCTGCAAGATAGATACTGCTAGATCAGGCCGGCGGGTTTTTTCCCCCCCAAAAAACCTGCATTTTTTCTAATCATTTGAAACGAAGAAAGGATAGGTTTCTTTATAAAATGCTTGAGGTTTTCACCCTGAAACGATGAACTTCACAGCCCAGTACCTCTCTGTTTTGCTTATAAAAGCCACAATCTGTAGTTGTGACCCTTTTAATAATAAGCAAGTTATTATTTTTCTTTTGCATTCTGTTTTACATCTGTTTACATTTCCAAGGCTTTAATGTCAGTGCCTTCTCTACACAGATGGGGAAAAAGCTGATATTTCTGTGAATATGTATGAAGATATCAATATTATCACTGGTGCACTTAAACTGTACTTCAGGGATTTGCCAATTCCACTCATCACATATGATGCCTACCCAAAGTTTATAGAGTCTGCAAGTAAGTATAACGCATTTTCCTCCTAGTTTTCATTCTCATCCTTTTCTTCTCCTTTTTGTGCAGTACTTGCCTATTGATTTAGTAGCTGTCCCATCTTACCCTGCTTGCCCTATTTAGTAAGGATTGCAGGAGTAAATATGCACTGCACATTACGACATGACCACGTGGTGCTACGTGATCATGGTTACATTTTTCTTTGCCTTTGTCACTAGGAATGCTTCCTTTTCATCACACATTATGGATTACATCGCTTTTTATGTCTTGCATGAATCCCTAGTACTTGACAGTGACATTTAAAGTCTGTTGGTTTTGTGTTGCCAGAAAGAAAGTGATTAATGAAAACGTTTAGAAATAAGGTAAGAAGTCATTTGTTTCTAGAGGTGTCCATTTTGAGTGTTTTTACAAGCTGGTAAGTGCTCATCCTAAGGCCACCTTCAAGGCTGGCCTCACAGACAGTGAGTCTTCAAGCGCAGCGGTAAGTCCAGCTGGAACATCTCTCTCAAGCATCCTGGCTGCCTGAAGCATCTCTGCAATGTAGCAGTCACACCAGCCACACCTGGAAAGGTGTGAGGTAGCCGTGGGTAGAAAGCAAGGGCCGGATGCTGGGCTTACCGCTCCTCTGGAGAAGGCTCTTTCCAAGTAGTATGGACACAGCCAAAGATGCTGATGGCAAAGTTCCCAGTACCTTCTGCTGTCCCAGGGTTGCACCTGTAGATTATTTGTGCAAAACTAGTCCAGTCAGCAAGGATTGCCAGGGGAATTTTTTTTAGTAGGCTGTAGGGAATCTTTCGGTGGATTGCAGTTTGCTTTGGGGAGTTTTCATTGTCCAAAAGCAATCACATCCTGACTGTGCTCTGAGCACCTCTTTGGATCGCCAAATCTTCCACTATGAGGCTTGGATAGGTTCTGGAAATCAGTAATCCAGCAGAGCTGTGAGACCCTATCTCCTCTGCAGGCCRCCGTTCTTGTCCTTCTGTGCGTGAATTCTGGCTGTACACGTGGTGACAGTTGAACCTCTGTGTTTCAGAAACCACCGATCCAGATGAACAGCTGGAAATTCTCCATGAGGCGCTGAAACTGCTGCCGCCTGCACACTGTGAAACATTACGGTATCTCATGGCACATCTGAAGAGGTAGGTGGACTAGCTGGAGAGAACTCTAAGCCAAACTCATTTTTAGCAAACACCATGTCAGCACCTCCAGAAAAGTCTGGGCAAGGCGCGCCAAATCCTGGAGATGGACTGCAGCAGGGAACGATAGTCTGCACGACTGTGAATACCCAAACACTGTTTTTTATCCCACTTAAAGCACCCACAAAGTACTTGAAGGACATAAGTCAAAAAAACACAGTTTTGAAGCACAAAGTCACCTGCCTAACAAATYTGCACTACATTTAAGGTTACTGTGAATATTTATGGCAAAAAAAGCCTTTAGTACCCCTAGGAGTAATAAGTCACTCCCTGGGCAAGGAACTAATACAGCTTAATGGCTATAGATCGGTGTCTTTTCTGCTAAGTCTTGTCTAACCTGGTCATCCCTGACACCCTAAAAAAGATGACACACACACTAGGCTTGAGCTGACACCGATTAGGCACAGTGTTAATTGGCCCTCCAGCCACACATCCGGTGAGGTCTTCCAGTCATTCCTCATCAGCGTGGAGCCCCTTGTTCCACCTGCCACCTTCTCAAAAACATAGGAGCACAAATTCTGTCTGAGGTTTCTCCTTCTCCCCCAGATATGACTGAAGTTGGTCAGTAGGCTGAAAAATTGTTAGAGAAGGACTGACAGATGAATATCCAGTACAACAGCACAGGTTCTATTTCTTTCCGGAAAGTAGGGAAAAAATCAATGTGGCATGTTAGGGTATCCATTTTAGTTTCTCAAGTAACATGAACTTGCTGTCAATATATAAGAATCATTCCCTTTCCTTAGAAAAAGACTTTATTTTAAGCTCTTTTATTTTTATTTTCCTTTTATAGTTCTACAAGTAGGAATATGTCGACTCTGCTGAGTGCCTCAGGCAAAATTCAGCTACAGGGCTTCTGCCTGATTTGTCCATTTATTTCAATGACATTTCTAATGGATGTTTTGGAACAGACACAGGGATGAGAGACTTCAGAACAAAAAAACCCACCTTACTGCTTGTGAAGTGTGAAGTTAATTTTTCCTTACCCTGTTMAAGAGTAGCTGTTGCTGCTCTAGTTAGCAAGTTGCTTTTACACATCGTATTTCTGGTATAGGTGAATGATAAGATAGAAGGGTGACAAAATTCACTCATTTTTAAACTTAATACATTTGCTACAAAGAGCTGTGGTGCTCGACAGGCTGTTGTCTTGCTGCTGAATTTGGGTAATCAGACACAGCTCCTTTATCTGGAATAATTAAAAGATAATAATATAATATATTATAATTATAKTATAATTATTATTAATTATAGATTAATATAATTATATATTAATGTATTAATAATCGTAATAATATTTATAATATAATATAATTATAATTTTATATATAATTATAATTATATAATATAATAATGTAAAAATAAATAAAAAGAACAAGTCTTACGAGGAGCAGCTGAGGGAACTGGGACTGTTTAGTCTGGAGAAGAGGAGGCTGAGGGGAGACCTTATCGCGCTCTACAACTACCTGAAAGGAGGTTGCAGCGAGGTGGGTGTTGGTCTCTTCTGCCAAGCAACTAGCGATAGGATGAGAGGAAATGGCCTCAAGTTGCGCCAGGGGAGGTTTAGATTGGACATTAGGAAAAATTTCTTTACTGAAAGAGTGGTTAARCATTGGAACAGGCTGCSCAGGGAARTGGTKGAGTCACCAYCCCTGGAAGTATTTAAAAGACGTGTAGATGAGGCGCTTAGAGACATGGTTTAGTGGGCATGGTGGTGTTGGGTTGACGGTTGGACTCAATGATCTTAGAGGTCTTTTCCAACCTTAATGATTCTATTCTATTCTATTCTAATTACAAACTGAAGACACAGCAGCTTGGAAACATCAGTCTGGCTTGTTTCAAAATAAAAATTAAGGCAGAAGGGGAAAAGAAGGAAGAAAGATCTTCAAATTTTTTTTTATATACCAAAGGATTTCCTCATGCAACACAAGATGCCACAGTGGTGAAAAGAGAAATAATTTAGCCAGACTCTTTAAATTGCTGTCCCTGGATTCTTAGTTGTTTCTGAGAATCCTTATGGATTCTTTAAACCATAGTGTGTATTAAAACATTTGCATAATCTAAATTTGTTTCCTTGAGCGAGGATTCACCTCGTTTCCTTGATCTGATTCACCAGGATAAACCAGGGCAGAAGCTGAGGCTTCGAGGCACGTTTGTGTCTACTGCATCCACTGCAGTGGGCAGCAGCGATGGGCGCACGTGGTGTCAGGATACCCCAGGCAGGCTGTCCTCCTCCCACCCCCCCCRTGCGGGACCCTATGTTCTCCGTGCTGAGGCAGAGCAGCGCAGGAGAGCACAAGCTGCCTCTGAGCCCGCATTAAGAAATACCATTCCATGACCTCAGAGACCATCACGGTTGGGCAGCAGTGACCCTTCTGGCACTTGCTGAGCAGACGTGTTTCTGCAATAGCCCCAGCAAAGGATGCCTCTCCTGCAGGTATAATTCTTGGGCAAATTACATTTCTGGAGGTGGCCTGCAAACCTGCCCCGCAGCAGGGCCTCAGCCCACAGCTTTGAACAGGTCGGATTCCCGTGGAGCAGCAAAACGTGGCCTCCCCGCCCCCTCCTCCTCCTCTGCAGATGGGAACCAGGCGGCGGGAGGCTTCCCTGAGCCGGGGGCTCGGCTGTCTGGCAGCTGCTACGGACCCCAGAAGAGGGAAGGGTGGAAGCGGGCCTGTCAGAGCACAGGTTTAATGACCTGCTCAGACTGCCGTGCAAACGAGGTTACAGTGAGACCCTGCCGGTTTCAAAGCTGCGCCAAAGTGATGATTCACTTTTTTTTAGTACACGCCACAGGACATAATTTGTCTTGAAGAGGAGCCAGGTGTCCAGCTTAGCAGGGTTAGCCTGTAGTGCCTAAAGGCAGGGAATTCACGTGATGTGCTTCACCCCCATTGCCGTCACACGCACGAGAGAGGAGCAGTGTGACCACGTGGAGCCATGCCACCAGGGGAACCTGGGCAGAATCCCACCTGGGTGGGCACAATAGCACATCTCTAGGGACCATAAAACTGCTAATGTAGTAACAAACACGGTCAGCTCCCCATAGGAACGGCCTCCGAATGGTGCCGCTGTAAAGAGCAAAAGCAAAATTGTTCTGATTTGTCTGAATTCACCCCTCGGCCCCCTCCCTCGCCGTGGAGTACCAGCCCCTCCTGCAGGTAAACATGGTCTGTGTGCGTGGTAGGAGGACAGAGACATCTGACTCACTGTAAACCCGCACAGCGTTTGCACTCGCTAACTCCCGAGTCTTTCACCCGACGCCTCTGAATATATCCTGCTGGAAAYGGCAGCCTCTCCTAGGCTTTGGGGAGAGGCAAACATTTCTGTCCAGTTTCACAGGTTTTCAAGCATATGCAGGCGTAGTTTGGCACTGCAAGAATGTGAACAACACTGTCCTTTTTTTACAGAGTAACGCTCCATGAAAAGGAAAATCTGATGAGTGCAGAGAATCTGGGCATAGTTTTTGGACCAACTCTTATGAGAGCGCCAGAATTGGATGCGATGGCTGCACTGAATGACATCCGTTATCAGAGACTTGTGGTGGAGATGCTTATAAAAAATGAAGACATTTTATTTTGAATATTTTGGGGGTTTTGTAATAAAAAAGGAAGCAACAGTGTTCTATGGATGAAGGAATATTTTAAAGTAATTTAATGGCTCTTGTCGCTGAATTCCATATTTGCTAGAGCTTTCGATGTATTCAGGATAAAAATGAAGGAACTCTTTGTCGTTTCTGTAGTGCCATTCAGCTGATGTTGAAAAAGGTTAACACATACTTTCCAGTACTAGTAATCCTGGGTGTTTATCATGTTAAAATAAAAAACAAAAAGCCTAAAGCTATTGCATGATTTGCTCCCTGTTCTCCCTGTTCTGGTGAGACTCATTCCATGAAGAAAACAACTGAACCGGTGCAGCATCTTTGTTCTGGATAGTTTGTGATTGTAATTCAGCATGTTTCTCCGTGTAAACCTGTTGTGAATTTGCTTTTATGTTCTATGTAATTGGTTTCTGATACTAAAAAGAAGGCCGACTTATGTGAAATGGAGCCTCTGGCAGTTTATTGACATTTCATACGTTCTCTGCCACTTTTGGGGCTGATTTCTTCTTGTGTTTGTTTCAGTTTTTTCATCATATAGTAATTTGTTTTTAACAGAAACAAAATGTGTACTTTAAATGTTACTTTAAGTAATTCTCCATGATGATTATGGTGGTTGCAGTGAAATCTGCAATGCTGAGCAGTGTTCCTTTATTATTATTGCTATTTCAATTGTAATTTTGTATTTTTATCTGGCATGCATATATTAATTTATTAAATTTTGCTTTTAGAACTCGATAACATTAGGCTATTTATTTTTACTTCACAAACATGTTTCAAAAATACTGTTTTTTTCATTTTTTACGTTGGCACTTTAACCCTGAACAACCTCTGACTTAAAAGAAGTGAGTTAGAGTTTTACCAGTTTTGACAAGACCATTCTGATCTAAATACTTTGGAGCTTGACACTTTGCTAAGGTTCTCACAAATTCCTCTTTAGTTTGAAAATTTCTTTCTTCATTGTCTAAGATGCCTCTCAAGAATGCTTCAGAACTCTTAAACAAACCAAAAAAGTATTGTCAAGCCATCTACTACTTCTATTTTATACATATATTGTTATAATTACCTATATGTGAACTGGAATTGCAGTTTACCATTACGCAGTTGTAGCTGCCCGGAGTAGATGGATACACCACTGAAT
Organism: Phoebastria nigripes; assembly: GCA_035582835.1. Classification (NCBI taxonomy): domain Eukaryota; kingdom Metazoa; phylum Chordata; class Aves; order Procellariiformes; family Diomedeidae; genus Phoebastria; species Phoebastria nigripes. The sequence continues at coordinate 1,424,528 of JAYKAV010000078.1, read as the reverse complement.
TTCAAATGCAAATACATCACAGAACACTTGCTTTGTGCTTAAAGTGTTCAGCGCTGGTGCAAGCGCTTTGGCCTGCCCTGCAAACGTTTCTTAGCTGCCTGCTGGGGTTCAACCATGACCCACGTGAAAGGAAAATGACCAAAACTTATAAACAATTTCTCTGTTCGCTCTGATAAAGCAATGCATAACAAATCACTTGTCATCAGCCTTGCTGCGGCCCCTCTGATGGAGACACTCCATCCGTGGACGGTCTGTCCCCAGGAACGCTTCCTAGCGTGGCAGAAACCTCTGCCCCAGTGGAGTAGCTGTCCCTAGGCGGGTGCACATGGAGTTTCACATTGGGGTGGTCTGCAGTCCTTGCAAGTGTTAATTTCTCTGTTTCTACAACTTCTGACCAAAAAAAATGGTATTGCCAGTGAGTTTGTTTTGGCATTATTAGAATTCTCTGTGCTGTAATCCTCCTAACTCTAAACGCTCCCGCTTCTCTTAGGGTTTCTGGCGGTGCTGCTGCAGCCGGGAGCAGCAGCCGAGGCAGCAGCATTGCTTGTGACCGAACGGTGTCTCCATGTCACCCACCTGGCTCTCGTTCTTCACTGCCTTGTGCATGGGAAAATACTAACAACGGAGAAGATCAATGGTAAATGGCACATTGATTCAATTGAAAACTTTTGAGGAATGCTTTGGAGCCTAATTATTTTGACCAACAGTGGAAATGTCTAATTATCAAGGAAAGCAGAACACTATGGCACAAGACAGAGTGAAGGAACCAGGGTAAACAGGGATAGAAAAGAGGTGTGAGAATGAAACAGCAGGTCCCGGAGAAGTGGTGTAGGTGCCCTCGGGGAGGCAAGGACTGGCAAAAGGCCCAGCTTGAAGGGCTGGCAATAAAAGAAGGGAGAAAGGAGTGAGTGAGTGTGGGACCTGCAGGGAAGAAAGACATAATGAGATGCTAGGATTAGGGAGATGCCTTGGCTGGGCAGCTTCCCTGACGCCAGCCCCAAAGGAGAGCAGCCCAGTGAGGCTGCTTGGGCAGCTTGGAGGTTTCGCCCTTTCCCGCCTCTCAGGCAGCCATCACCATCCGGAGGAGGAGGAATAATCCCCTAGCAATTGCAACCAGCTGTGCTCCCTTCCTGTCAGCAGTAAGATGCCTCCCTGTATCCTGCCCCTTCCCTTATGTGCCCAGCCAGGAAAGGAGAGGAGGGGAGAAGGCAGCTCYCTCCTACAGCTCCCCTGGAAGTGGGGAATGAAGGATCCCAGGAAGGAAAGGGTGAAGCTGGGGTGCACACTGGTAAGCACGTGGGGAGCGCTGCTCTGGGCTGGGAGGCTGCTGGGGGCTGCTGGAGAGGCTGAGTAGGGGCAGGTTTTGAGAGAATCTAAAGTATCATCCTTTTCTTCTGGCCCCCCCCCCCCTTTTTTTTTTTAAATCTTCTGTAGCACTAAAAGTGACTTGCTGCTATAATTCATGTATTAATTAGTACACATTATCACTTTATTTATCCCAATGAACTGACACAGCTGGAAAACTGTATGTCTTTGACCACAGTCTTGCCCCCCCGCCCCAGCCCAAGAGCAATGGCCCATATGCTCCCCAGTCACTTTTGCCTTGCACTCTCCAGCAGCCACATATGTTCACCGCTACCTTGCTCCAAGCGAACTCCTAAACATACTGTGTTTCCCCCCCTGCCTCGACAGYACGCGATGCGTTTTCTCACTCCTGTGTTGCTTAATGGCCCCGTGTATCCCAGTCCTCAGGCCATCCATCACTCCTGCCTTCCCTTCCAGGGTACCTCGCAGGGACTCTCTGGCTCTGGCTGGCCCTATCTCTGCAGCCAGCTCCCTGGCGTGGCACTCTCCCATGGTTCTACTCCTAACATCATCAGGTCTGTCATCAAGAGATAGGATTTTTTTGTAAATAATGCTGGCAAGGTTTTGCATGCGCACGTTCAACCCACTTGTTGCACCGCTGTGTTTGCATTACTTGCTACGTGCTTGTCCCTGACACCTAATGCCACCACAGCCAGCCATGGCAAAAGCATCCTCTTCTCAAAGCACCCGGCAGCAGCTGATACAGGGCACAGCCAGAGAAGGGCATGGCTCTGCCTCGGCAGCTCCGGCTGTGGTGGTGGCACCCTGTGTCCTTTGGCAGCCCCAGTGAGCCAGGGGAGCGCTCGGCTTACCTGAGCAAAAGGCATCCGCTGTTCCTCATTGCTGCGCAAGGTAGCTTTACAAGTCCCACTTCTAAAGCGTATAGCAGGAGCGTGTAGTAAATAGGAGTAATTAGGATAATTACATTTTCTCCTTGTGTGAAATATCCTGCTCCTCTCTCTCAGTGGAGTGCGGATGGGTGCTGCTGACACTAATGGCTGCTCCCCTCGCTTTACAGATGCTTTCGACTGCCTTTAGAAGCAATGATGATAGGTGCAAAGCTGGATCAGAGTCAGAGGAGAAACCACCCAAAATAGCAAGCCTAGATTCGCTCTGGGGATAGTCAACCTCTCCAACGCATGCAGGGCAAACAAGGTTTGTTAGCTACCACCAAGCGCTGGTCTCCTGCTGGAGATGCCTCTTTTTCTAGCAGAGTTTAATAAGTGACTTATGATCATGGAAGTTCCTGCAGGAAAGGAGAAAACCTAAATGGGGACCCGCTGCTGAGAGAAGAGCAGTCAGTTTGCTGACCAACTAAAAAAAAAAAAAAAACACCAAACAAAAAAAAACCAAACAAACAAAAAAACCAACCCCAAAACCCCAGCTCAAGAAGCACAGCTTTTCCTTAATGCCTGTATACCCCCTCCCCTGAGAGCTCCCTAATGAGGAGTTACTGCAGCTGGTACGCACGGGAGCTTAGAGGTCAGGCAGCTGAGTCCCTGCTGTGATAAGCACACTTTATTTTCCCTGAGTCTCAAATTCTGATGAGATATGAAGGAAGGCGCATGCCAAGTGATGATAAAACTTCAGAATATGTTTAACACCAAACAATCTCAATATTCAAATAATTAAGGCTGACGGTGTCTGATAACGATGCTGCTCACCCGAGGTGGGATGAAACTGCCCGCCGCAGAGCGCATGTCTCTCAGGTTCAAATACGCCGGTCCTGTGTTGCGTTAGGGATGGGAAYGTGGGATGGAGGACCCCAACGGTCAATGAAATATTTGCTTGACTTTGAATCCCTGGAATCTGTATCCAGTGACTATTTTTTTTTAATCTCTTTAATTTAATTGTGATTTTCCATTAAGTGTGTAGGCAAAGCCTCCATTTTAATCTTGTTTTCATTTTTGTTACTGTGCTAATGAAACTCTGATCTTTCCTGAGTGGTAACCATTGAAGCAGGTAGTGCAGAAATAAATGTTGTCTTTGCAGTAAATTTGATCCTTCTTTTTGCTAACCAGGAAGATATTTTGCATGGGCATATAAGCAATTACATGATTTAAGTGAAATTTATTCAAATATTTAATTAAATGGAGAAAACTAAAATTTTTAGTATTTGCGTTAGTTAAATGACAATACAATAAATRACATAGGTCTATAAAAAGTAAAGGTTATCACTAAGTTGATTTGTTCTCTAAACGAATTGATTTCCATGATGAATGCATGTTATCTCTGGTTCAGGAGCTGACCTTATTGTCCGCAGTGCCGTGGGGTATGAGTCTGCAGCACAACGTGGGGCCGGGCAGACACTGGAGCCACCTCACTGGCAACATCTTATCGAAAGGCAGTTGGCTGCAGTCAAAAAGATGGGAAAGAAGGGATTAAACTGAGAAAAACTTCTTCCTCGGACTTCTAAGGAAGAAATGAGGGGCACTGGCAAGAAGTACGAGTTGGTAGCAGTCAAGGAACTTGCACAGAGTATGAGGGAAAGCAAGCCTTCAATGTGGATAAAGGAAGGCAAAATTATTAAAAATTATGGAGGGAGTGAATAACTGTTAAAAATGTATGTCTAGTAAAAGTTAAATGTCAGAACTATTGGGGAAAAAAGATATTTAGGACAGTGCTTGGGGGCATAATTAGGAGCTTTAGGATGAAAAGGGAAAAAGGGAAAAAATCTTGCGGCAATTTCAGGAAAACGTCCCAGCAGTGAATTAGCTCAGCGGTTTATCACAGGGTTACTTGACCTCTTAGCAGCCGGGCCAGGCCTCTGCAACTCAGTGGGAAAGATGTCCCAGCTGGAGGCAGGCTGGGCACAGTGCCCCTTGGGCCAGGCCCCCATCCCGGCGGACCCGCAGCGATGCACGGCAGCCCGGCACGTCTGCGGCGCGTTGGACCCGCTACGCGTGGGACGCGTGCACCCCTTGGGAGAGCAGCACGCGTGCTCCCCACGTCTGTGGCCTGGGTACAAGGCTGCTTCCCTGGAGGGGGGCCGCGTCTGCCTCCAGCTCCCTGCTGTCCCCATTTCAGGCTGCAGGGCAGAGGGAAGAACGCTGCGTGCTGAGGCCGGAGGCAGAGAGCCTCTGACGAGGCTTTAGGAGAGCTCTGCAATGAGGGAAGCAAGCTGCCTTCTGAAACAAGAATGCAAACTTCTGTTTATGCCAGATTAGCTGACAGGATGGAAAAACCTGTTATTTATGATTTTATCCAATACCAAACTTTTCCAGCCCTTCCCCCTCCGATGGCAAAGGAAGAAGTAAAGGCTTCTAAAAAGCCTTTACATATATGATACACTTGCTCTGTTCCTGACCTAATTTTTGCATGCTGATGGATGTTCGGCAATGTTTTTATTATAGCTATAATTATATTGCAATAAGGGAAAAAAACATTTAGTGAACCTAGCAATCATGGATTTCTTTTTTAGTCATGCAAAATTACTGCTTAGCAACTGCACATCAGCCCTAGAAAGCTTATGCAATGCAAGAGAAGGAGGGTTAGGAAATGCATTGTGGATTAAAGCGATTGCTGAGCAAACCATGTAAGGCAAGAGTGCCTTCTGCTTTGGTCACGTGCTAGCAGGAGTGTAAGTAAACGGCAGAGGACATGTGCCTGAGAGCGGGCGTGAGAAGCTGGGTGCGGGGCTTGCTMTTGCACCTCCAGCAAACCTCCCCGGGGACCCCCTCTGCAGCGCTGGGCTGGTTAGCGCTGTGAGCTCTGCCTCCAACAGAATCCAAGGTCCCCGGGCTGGTGTGCCGAGAGGAGGAAGCCTTACATACGCATCAAGTGATCCAACTCTTCTTCAGTTCTTCAGCACACTCTTCCTCTGCCTCTGGTCACAGCCATTTCAGGTTATACTGTTCTCCAGAGCCCTTGCATAGACTGATCATTTCTTCATGCTGGCCTGATTTGCTCTCTACATGATCTGGACCACACCACAGAGATACTCTTCCTGATGCCTCCTTCTGTATCTCAATTTGGACAACACGATTCATGAACTTCTCTAACGTCTGTTGCTGGTCTCATGGTCAGAGTACCTTTTTTTCTTATTTGATCTCTCCCAAGAGTGATGTCAATAAGCTGCTCAAGGAATTTGTTTCAGAGCTTTTAGTTAGGTATCCTTTCCTATTTCTCATGGAAGTATTYTGTCTCAAGGACATATGTAGCTTCTTGTATTACTCAGGTCTTATCGCTACTCTGCCTCGGTGGATTGGAGCAAATGGTTCTTAGGCCTCTGGGAGCCTTTGATTAATGTATTTCCTGAGGCAATTAGGCATTGTTTTGAAAAATACATTTGGCAGCCGACCAGGATTCATTTTCAAGCACTATGTTGCCTGTAATTTTTGTTTCTTGCTATGAAGCCTAGGATTTGAATGCTAAGCTTTTTCTCTTTGCCTCTTTTTTTTCCATGCCTTATTACTAACTGTGTCAGTAGTGCAAATAGGATTGTCCAAACTATTAAAATTACTCATTTTGTAGACTAATATTCATAAGGTGGTATATCCTAAAGCTTACTTGAAGGCTCACTCACTGAACCCAGGGGAACTGTATGAGGTTCAACACGGCCAAGTGCCGGGTCCTGCACTTCGGCCACAACAACCCCATGCAACGCTACAGGCTGGGGGAAGAGTGGCCCCTGTACTCAGCACTGGTGAGGCCGCACCTCGAACGCTGTGTTCAGTTTTGGGCCCCTCACTACAAGAAGGACATTGAGGTGCTGGAGYGTGTCCAGAGAMGGGCAACGAAGCTGGTGAAGGGTCTGGAGAGCAAGTCTTACGAGGAGCRGCTGAGGGAACTGGGACTGTTTAGTCTGGAGAAGAGGAGGCTGAGGGGAGACCTTATCGCGCTCTACAACTACCTGAAAGGAGGTTGCAGCRAGGTGGGTGTTGGTCTCTTCTGCCAAGCAACTAGYGATAGGACRAGAGGAAATGGCCTCAAGTTGCRCCAGGGGAGGTTTAGATTGGACATTAGGAAAAATTTCTTTACTGAAAGAGTGGTTAAGCATTGGAACAGGCTGCCCAGGGAAGTGGTGGAGTCACCATCCCTGGAAGTATTTAAAAGATGTGTAGATGAGGCGCTTAGAGACATGGTTTAGTGGGCATGGTGGTGTTGGGTTGATGGTTGGACTTGATGATCTTAGAGGTCTTTTCCAACCTTAATGATTCTATGATTCTGTGAACTTAGCACAATGCTGTTGCTCACGGCTTATTTCCAGCACCTACTCTGTTCTCAAAAAGGGGAAGGGGAGAGATTCCTTTAATTGCTTTTTGTTCTTTTATCCCCTTTCATGTTCTCCAGCATCATGTTGTTGTTGTACCATGCAATACGTTGTTTGTACCATGCAATAGCTCTCACATGACATCTTCCAGTAAACTACTGGAATTTGGGTACACTGCGATTGCTGCAAGGTGGGTTAGACACCACCAACGCGGTGTGGTACAAGATACCTCACAAAAAAGAGGTTCAAAGTCCAGCTGAGCACCTTTGTTAAAAGTAGGCAGAGGCCAATAATCAAATACCTGTGGAGGAGTCGTAGCATCTGTTGCAAGCTGTTCCCTAGGTGGGTTGCAGTGACACTTGCAAATCACTTCCTCACAGAAAACTCTGAACTTCTCCTGGAAGCAGTTCCCCAACCCACACATAATCTTGCCTTTCAGAGGAAAGGCATCATTTCCAAATGTGTTACAATACAGTGGATACATTGGTTTTCAATCTTGTTCAAAAAAAAAAAAAGTCGTCCATGTGCAGCAATCCAGATGCTCACCCTTCTTAATCATTTCAAATATGGTGCAATGCTGAGTCTCTCCAGCTCCTTCACACCCCCTCACTGGAGGAAGAGTTATGGGCCTGCCCACGGCTTCCTTTGAAGTTCTCTCTCTGTAATGTAAATGAAGAAGGGTTGGTCTGAAGTTACAGCAAAGCAGCGACTTGGTGTTGCCTGGTGAGGACATTGGCAGTGGAGGAGGCTGAAGAAGGAGTTGGAGGTACTGCCATGAAAGTGTGGGCTGCCTTGTTCTGTGGTCTGTGTCCATCCTTGGGTTGGAAATCTCTCCCAGCATTAGGAGGGATCTGACATTTTCCTTCTCTTGCGCTGGTGGGAGGAAAACCTCCACTAACGTTCCCTTTTCCATCTGCAGCTCTGATACCAGGTTTAGCCTCACTCCTAAGCCATCATGTCAGCTTGCTAATAGTGTTAATTAAGAACAGAAAACTAATCTGCCAGTGCACCTACACCCAAGTCTCCTTCTGTTACGAATAACTTTAACAGTGAGCTTTGACCTAGGTAAACCCCCCTCCTAAAGCTTCCTTGGGCTCCAGTCAAAGACTCCTTTCAGTATCACAAATGAAGAGGCAAATACGCTTTGGAAGGTGAAGGTAGCAAAGGGAACGCTTTGGAAGGTGAAGGTAGCAAAGGGAACGCTTTGCTTCACCTGACGGTGCTGGCTGAGAGCTTCCCAAGTGACTATCGCTGCTGGTAGGGAGGGATCGGCAGCAGTGTGGGCGTACTGGCACCGTCCATTGCCGTCTCCCTTAGTGGTCTGAAAGAGGCCAGCACGGTGTCAGTGGGGCATCCCACCCTGCACCTGCCCACTTCTTGYCGGTATGTTAATTTTGTAATGGGATGGAAGGCAGCTAATCTGTCTGCTGGTGAATGTTTGCAATGTAMGTGGAAATTGTATCCTCTGCGTCATAAAAAGATTTACATGGCCCAAACCTCCCTCTTCATTTCTTTAGTTCTTTTTAGTCTGCTTATATTTACTTAGAGATACTAAGAAGAACCTAGGAGTGCAAATGTTATCTTCTCCCAGCTGATCTCTGCTGGATGGCACCGATGGTCTGTGTACCAAAAAGTGACATATTGATTTTTTTTTTTTTTCTTTTTTTTCTTTTTTCCTCATTACGCTGGCACACGAGTACACCGGAAGCAGGCAGAGAAAGGAGGCTCTTGCTGCTGTCATAACCTTCCTGGAGAGCCAGCGGTCAGTGTGGCATCCCTCCCAATACCCATCCCAGTACATCACCAGTGACCTGCAAGTGCAGGGGGCACAGAAAGAGAAGAAAGGAAAGGTATCATAAAATTTTCAGAATCGATTACCTAAAATAGCCAGGAAAACTGACCAAGGAAAATGGTCACGTGGAGTATTCTCTTGTTTCTTAGTGAAGGCAGTATGGATTGGCTGGACGCTGTACAGAACGACACGTATCATCTGGACACAAAAAGCTGCCAGCACCCCAACGCCACTTGCCACGCCGCACTTCAGCACGCTGTAAGCTTTTATATGTGAACACAGACTGTTTGCTTGAAAACAAAATGCAAACTCAAGGGCTGTGTGACAAGTCAGTGTAGATGCGGCCTTTGTCTGCTAGGAGGATGAATTTCACAATTAGGCTAGTGTGAAAACTAGACTTTGTTAAGGAGTCGTTAAGCTGGAACTCTACTCTCTGTTTCAACGCCGGTTTCTCTTCTGCAGCTGTTACTTGTACTGCTTTTGCTCCGGCACTGCTTGTGTTGCCCTTGCATTGCTCCCCTTGCTGTGCTGTGCGTTTACCAAGATATTCCCCCAACTGTCTCGAGTGTGATTTGAACTCCTGTCAAATCCCAAATATTGGTGAGCAGGGAGATCTGGAATTTGGCTTCATGTGCACTCCTGAGTACAAAGTTAGTGTGGGCTGTCAGAGGAGTGGGAACCACCTCCCGACTTCTGCCCGGCCTTCAGTCCCACCCAAACGTGCCTCGCCACCGCAAACCCCCACCCCTCCTGCGGGAACCCAGAGCCGCCACGCGCTGCAAAATGTACTCCAAAAGTGGGGTTTGTGCTCCAAAAGTGGGGTTTTTTTAATACTTTGAAGGTGTTTCTTGAGTTGAGGGTATGTTTTTGTTTTTCTGTTTTATCAGTTACAAACACAAGCTTGTAAGTTCCCTGTTGTCCAGCACCAGAGGAAGGTGGCAAAGCTCTTGCAGCCTGCCAAGGAGGCAAAGTAAACTCCGTGTGACAGGTGAGAGCTACACACCAGGAACCACAGAAGTCAGTATTTTCCACTAATTGCCAACAAAATGCTCTGTGTGTGCTGGCAAAGATCCCAACATAAGCAATAAAAGTGCATGTTTTGGCATGAGGTCAGTCCCGGGTAAAGCACACATCAACAAATCCAAGTGTGTGTCATGTGCAGGAGCAGAAATCCGTCCCTGGGAGCTAATGGACAGCACGGGTGGAGGATGGTGTTTCCTGCTTTAAAACGCTGTGATGGCTCAGAYAGCACAGCGAGGCAAATGTTGACTTTTCAAAGGCAACCACTGCAGCTCTAGGTGAGAGGGATGCCTTGCAGAGGTCTCTGTTAAGTGTTTTCTGGGATCAGCGAGGGCTTAGGGAGGGGAAGCACTGTGTGCGAAGGGAGAGAGGGCTCTGCCACTCAGCCTAACTTGCAGAATTAAAAATAAAATAAACTTCTTTCCACGTGTTTATCCAGCTAATACTAGCAATGAGAGAATCTGCACCTCAAAGCTAGATATCCCAGGGCTTTCGCAGGGTTACGGAGGTGTTCTCAGGATCGCAAAAGTTTATCCTAGTTGCACTTACTGCAGGTGTGATGTGGGATGGTTTAGCATGCCTGCCTCTCGCTGCGACGCGGGCGCTCCACGGGAAGCAGATGACGTCCAGATGGATGTTTGTGCTCTCATCCTGTAGCTGGGGCTATGTGGGGAATGTGCTGTGGGGTGCTCCATGTTCCAGGAGTTAATTGCTTTTGTATTTGGGAGTGATGACATTGCAAAAGGGTTGTAGTCAATTATATCCTTATGGGCCAGCAATCAGAGACGAGCCTGTGTCAGTTGAGAGCTAAAATGTGATATTTATCTCTTCCCCCCCC